>LOEQ01012608.1:0-25063 GCA_001685075.1 Bramus lutescens
CAAGAGCTAGTTCCAGGACAGGAACAAAAGCTACAGAGAAACCCTGTCTCAAAAAATAAACCAACCAACCAACCAACCAACCAACCAACCAACCAACCAACCAAAGTCCTTTCAGTTACTCTCCAATACCAAGCCATTTTTATAGTGCTAACAGCTTCCTAATGCCTGTTATCGGCCTGTCCTTATAGCCATGCCTTTAAAAATATTACCATATACTAGTTCTATACAACACTGGACAGCATTATGACACTTTCACATATGTGTATAATGTATTTTGGTTTTATCCACCCCTCCTAATAGCATGCTGTCCTCTCTCAGTCTTACAGGTCCCCTTCCTCTTTCTTGCTGGGTCCCCCATCTACCTACATGTCTTCATTCCCCCCCTTTTTTTGGTGACCCCGATGGTTGAATTAAATTTTTCTACAGGATCACGAGCAAGAGATTTAGCAGTGAATATACCACTCAAGAAATTGTCTTCCCATCTTCCAGCAACAATTAACTGCTTATATATTCTTGGATAGGGGTAGGGTGTCTGTGATACTGTAAACCTGTCTGTGATGGCATGTAATGGTGGATCCAGGTCATCACAGGGTTCCAGAGTACAGTGGTCATGTCACATTCAGAAAATTGCTGTCCATAACACACTTCCCCTTCCTCCAGCTCTCACATTCCTTTCAGTCTGTCTTCCAAAATGTTCCCTGAGCCTCAGAGGAGGTACTATAGATGTCTTGGTTAGAGCTGACCATTCAATAGTCACATAGTCTCAGAACTTTGATCAGTTATAAACCCCTGTAGTAGCCACCATCCACCTCAGAAAAAAAGCTTTTCTAGCCAAAGCAGATAGCTGCAGTAGTCTATGGGCACAGGCATAAACATTCAGAAGGCGATTTGACTAGGTTTATAGCATCATATGGGACTTCTTTCTTATTCAGCTGTTCCCAAATCTATTCAGAACGTTATTGGTTACCCACAAAACAAGCCACATTGCATCAGTAAACCCATCTTGTCTGGTAGGTTGATGGTGTAGCATGCTGGGTTCACAGCTGAGTAAGACTGTTGAAGCTATTGAAATGGTGACTTACTATAACTAGGTGTTTTACCACTTAGAGAACAGAAATAATAGAGACAATGAGCAATTGACAGAATAGGTCCCGGGTCTAAAGGAGCCTGGCAGTTATAGAGACATTTGTTAATGGTATGTTTTGCTCCCTTCTCTCTTTAGTTAACATTCCCAGTGTATCTTCTTCATGTGGTCAAGGATTACACCTGAAGCTGAGATCTCAGCCCATAGCTACACACTAGGGTAATATTTGTAACAGTAATTTACAACCCTTGGTTACCCTTTAGTGGTGTAGGGTGTCTTTCTGTCTTTGTGTTGCTTGTATTGGTTAATGGATAAAGAAACTGCCTTGGCTTAGTTGATAGGGCAGAACTTAGGTAGGTGAGGAAGACAGAACTGAATGCTGGGAGGAAAAAAGGCAGAGTAAGAGAGAGCCGCCATGGAGCCACCAGAGTCAGACATGCTGAATCTTTCCCAGTAAGCCACTGCCATGTGGCGATATACAGATGAATAGAAATGGTTAAATCAAGATGTGAGAGTTAGCCAATAAGAGACTAGAGCTAATGGGCCAAGCAGTAATTTAATTAATACAGTTTTCTGTGTGGTTATTTCAGGGCTAAGCAAGTTGGGTGGCCGGGACGAACAAGCAGATCCCTTCTTGTAACATTTTAGTTCCAATTATAGTAAGAACTAATGTATAGTTACCATACATCACCCAGAGATTTGACTGAAAATTGCAGAGTGTCATGCGATTTTAGTAAATCATGTATAGAGGTTTAAGCTGAGCATAGCATCGTGGAAGTGGCTCACCCAGCCCCAACCTGCAACTGATTATAGCCCTCTGGCTGATAACTTAACTATAAATCATCTAACTAAGTCACTCATGGATACTCGACCCTCTGAGAGTGAGATAAATGTTCATTATTTTAAGCATCAATTTCAGAGTTATAGAGCGGAATATATCTGATGTAAGGTTTGTACATAACCAACATTTGGAAAATCTATCAAATGCCATTTCCTGAATTGAGCTTGTGAGTCAGGAAGCATGCACACACATACACAAGTCTTAGTCATTGATGCAGCTTCAGTGTGAGCATTTTATGATCTCAGGCTGGCTTCCTAGCCTAAGTCTGTGACATTGACTCAATACTGATAGATTATTCCAAAGAAATACATATTGGGCATGGAGAGATAGCTCAGTGGTTAAGAACACGTATTGTTCTTGCAGAGGACTCAGGTTCAGTTTCTGGCACACAAATAGCAGCTAACAGCTACCTGTAATGCCAGTTCTAGGAGATTCAACACCCCCTTCTGGTGTCTGTGGGAACTGCATACACAAGCTGCACAAGTGCGCACGCACACATCCACACATATACTCAGGCAGACATAAAATTTTATATGAACACAAGAAATTTAAAAACCATGTATTACAGAGGACTTCCCCCTCTATCATTACCACAAATCACCCCATCAGAGGCTCATCTTGAAGTGCAAATGTCCACTTCTTCTATTCTTTCACTCACCCTTTCCTAATTGTCTTAAGATTTAGTTGCAACTCAGGGCTGCCAACTTCACTCCTCAATTGGTTGGGGTGGGCAGAGTCTATGGAGTTGTTTGATTTTTAATTCTATAACACTTATGGTTATCCTGTTGCTAGATACTTGGAAACAAACCAGCTAACACAATGGACAAGTGACTTTCATACTCTGGTTACAGTACAATCTGATTTGCAATTTAAGAAGCACCTCCAACCCACTGCTCCAGGGAAAAAAGGTAGACATTGTTTATCCCACTGCCTCTCTGCACTCCTCTGCTTGGCATCAAGTTTCACGTAAAGAAATTATCTTGTAGGAATGGGGAGGCTTACAAGATCTCAGAGTTAAAAAGCAAACCTAGACTCCTTGGTCATAGGCTCCCTGTCTTCTGGAGTGCCACCCTTTGCCCAAACCTGTCCACAACTCCATTCTGACTACCCTTTCTTCTTCTTTGTCTTGGTTAGTGCTTATTGGTCTTCCCAAGTCTTATTCCCTAAATCCTTTCCTGTGGGCTATGGGGGGCTCTGGCCTCCTAGAGTGAGCCTCACTAGCCTCCCACCTGGGGTGTGGCTGGCACCCTCAGTGCCAGGCTCTGTACTCTGGTTTCTAGTCAGTTCTCTGGGTTGCTTTGCTCCTATCTGTGCTACCTGGAATCATAGGGAGCACAGGAGAGCTACAACTCCAGGCCCACTTTGCCCAACAGCTTATTTGATTTAGGTTTGTCATGAACAATGCAGATAAAAGAAACAGACAATTTTCTTTTGAGGGTTGGGAAGTTTCCATCCGTTATGGACCAAACAGTTCTTATTTAATACAGTCCCGCTCTTGGCTGAAGCTCAAGTTTGCCACACAGTGTTTTGGTCTCACCTTATCACTTTTTAGCCTCTTTTTGCTTTTCTTTTCTTCTGTCTGCTCAGCTCCCATTTTCTTTCTATGATGCAATAATATCATTGGTCTGCTGTAGTAAGGTATGGCCTATCGGTTGGCTCCTCACCAATACGTAGATAGAAGAAGCATTTTTCTATAGAATAAAGGAAAAATATGAACAGAATCCTTCAGCATAGACAATAGACAGAATTAACTTATTAGTAATTTATTATGTCCATAGAAGCTCTCAATTTTAATACTAGAAATCAAATAAAGGCTCATTCCTTCCCTGTTCATGATCTTTGGAATAGACCTTTTTCTCCCCTCGTAAATAATTACCTTAGACTAGTTTTGGGTGGGGGAGGAACCAATAACTCAGAAACTAAAATGAAATAAGGAAAATATAAAAAGAAAATTCACATTCAGAATTGTCTAAATTATACTGCATAATGCCTGTTTCTACTTTTTTTATTGCTGATTTTGCAGACACAGAGTTTTCATTTGTAAAATGGAGATGCTAGCTCACTGGCCTAGATGTGAGGACTCATATGGAAAATTCCTGAAGTAGCTGGGTAAAGTAATCAATGTTATTTTTTAAGTAATCTTTTATACAGTTTGCCTTAATGCAGAGCAAGAGAAGAA
Organism: Bramus lutescens; assembly: GCA_001685075.1. NCBI lineage: Eukaryota > Metazoa > Chordata > Mammalia > Rodentia > Cricetidae > Bramus > Bramus lutescens. The sequence goes on from LOEQ01012608.1 coordinate 4,105, forward strand.
ATCTACTTACACATGGAAAGTCATATTTAAGATCAAGGACCTCAGCAGAGCTACGTTCAGCACACGAGGAAGTGGTAAACAGGTAAACATGACAGTCATTGGTCATGGGGCACCAGGTAGCTCTATGGTGACACGCCTGGAGGGGAGAAGGAATTTGCAGACCCTGGAGCAAGGTCTTCAAAATGTACTGTTCTGGTTTAGCTGTTCCACCTACTTCCTGAAGAGGAGTGAGCTGGCAGGAAAAACAGGGACATAGAAAGTCTGATATGGGCTTTTCAGTCTTATTGGAGACCCTGAGAGAATATCTGATGACTCCTCAGCAAGCATTTCTAGGACAGGATGCATTATGCAGCTCCCGGCTACCCAGGATGGCATGCGAGCTACCCAGGACAGCATATCACTTGGTCACTTATCAGCTCAGCTGAACATTGCACACTGAAACCCTGACTACCCCAGAAATGGAGCTCCCAGTGTGGGAACAAACCAACCAACCCAATGAAGCTGAGTAGAGTGGCAACCACTTAGAATCCTCCCATTGGAAAGGCAGAGACAAGCTGATGCCTGACCAAGCAGTACATTTCCCTAAGAAGCGCTAGGTCCCACTGGGAAACCTGTTTCAAAAAATCAGAGTGGGTGGTTTCTGAGAAAACCAAACCAACCAACCAAACAAAAAACACCCGAGGTTGGCCTCTGACCTCAACACATATGCACCATATGGGCATGTGCATCCACACACATGCATCTAAACACACACACACACACACACATACACACACACACAGGGAGAGATGCACACACAACATACAGTAGAAATCACATTTTTGGAGATCTCCATATGAGTATATTTTAGACCTCCCTGAATCAGTGACTAACCAGAGACCTGTCACTGTCATCCACAGCCCACACCTCTCCTGAGAGTAATGCCACATCTTCCTTTTGGAAAGCCCTCATCCTGTGGCCAAAATTCCATGGAACTTCTAGAGGTAAGGAATTGTCATAGACTTTTTCAAGGGCAAGGGGCTTTACCTTTCTGAGACTAATCCCCATTGTGAATCATCTTTCCGAGGGCAATTTATCATCTCAGCCATGACACAATCACACAGGAATGACTGTATGTGACAGTCCTCGTGGATGGCAATGGCCAACCTGGTGCCAGTCTGACAAGAGGCCTGAATGGCTCATGAAACAGTTCTGCGTTTTAAGACTAGGTGGCACGTACCGCAGTATGAGTGAAGGTCACGCTTTCTGTGCCTGTACAGAATGCAGAGGCTGCAAACACAGGCCTGGGACAGGTATTCCAGGGTGCAGACGGTGGCTGGGCCTGCTTGAGCGATGAAGATGCAGTGCTCATTTTAGTAGAGTATCAAGGATGATGGCGGAAGAGGGGACTTCTCACAAATTCTGGGGTCAGCAACCCAAATGATGGGTTCAAGAAGGGAGAAAAGGGGTGCTGAAGAGTTCCTGGGTCTTGATCTGGAACAGCAGTTGGCATCTTAATTATGTCAGGATGTAGGAGACCGTGAGCTGGTTAAATCTTCGTTCGGTTGTTGCTAGCTGATCTTGGCAGCAAACCTGAGCAGTTTGGGGCCATGAAGGAATCCCTATATTCCAGTGGCTTCCAATGGCTTCATCCCCCAGGGGCTCTTGTCCCCTTCCTGCTCTCTTCTGCTTTTCTGATGCCCCAGATTCCTTTTCTTTATACCTGCAGGTAGAGGGCTGCTACGTAAACGGGGAAGCTTTTCCATTTCTCCTTACAAGATTGCTTGCAACTCTGTTCTCCCACATGGAGACCTTCTGTCCTGCGACATGCCTCCAAATCACCCTGCTCCATTATTATTGTTGTTATGTTATTATTGTTGTCATTATTACCGTTATTGTACCACCCCACGTTTTTAACCTCCAAACACATGGTGGAAGGATATGAGGAGTGGCTCTAAAATGGCGGATGCTTTCAGCTTAAATATCCGTGTGCAATTCCTGTGGCTGCTGGGAAAAGACTGTTGTAGTCTTTCCTGGTTTCTGTGAGAAACAGACTGAAGGGCTGGGCTCTGAGTTCGCTGGAAATACCTGCTTCGTTTTCAGAAGACTCTCATCAATGATTGGCTTCATGTCACAGAAGCATGCTCCTCCTCCACAGTCCCTGTCCTATGAAATATGGATATTGCATTCAAAGCAGGAGGCACAACGTAATCCTTCCATCCTACACACATAAAGATGATGCTCAAGTGTTCACGGGAAATAAAACTCCAGTCCCAGGTAGCAGCTTTACAATTGTCATCTAAGGTGACAGCTCCTCTGGAGCAGGGTTTTAAAATAGAAGTTGGTGACATCTGTTTATTAATTTGGTCTCTGTGTGTTCTAGGTAAATTGGATTGGGAAGGTTTTAAATCACAGGAGCATCACAGGACCAATGACAGGCATTTCCCACTTACCTTAATTATATAATTTTTACTATGGAAATGGCTTATCAGCAACTGCAGTTTGTTTATCTATTTCTTCCTTCTCGAAAATTAGATCACATAAACCGTAAAGGTCTCAGATTGATTTTGCAGACACTGGATTATTTTAAACAAACAAACAAACAAACAAACAAACAAACAAAAAAGGAAACAGTCTAAGAATAATTGGCTCAGCCTTGTTATATAGACACAACTCCAGACCAAAGCCTTAGGCACTTTAGCATTCGACATTCTTGCTTGAAAAGATTCTCTGTGGCTTTTCTAGGCACTATTTTTAATTTATTTTTGCCTGCTCCAAATTCATTGCAGAGCCCAGACAGCCTTCTTTATCGTCACATTTTACATTCTAAGAATTCATGTTTAAGCAACAGCCTGCCTTTCAAACACATTCAGAGCGCATACAGCTCTGCCATCTCCCTTTACGAAGGTTCCTTTAAGCCTGGGGGTGGTTATTGAAAGTCAGGTGGTGAACCTGTCCTCATCTGGGGTGTGTTCAGTCTACTGACAGGAATGCTTTGGTGGACATGATTAAAAAAAAAAAGGCTCCCAGGTTTCTCTTTCCTTAGTCTTCAATGATGTATGAAATCTCTTTTAGGATATTATACATTTCCTTCCAAATTTATCTCTCATTGTTGACCAAAGGACACTCCTTTCTATTATTCTTCTTATGGGAGTCAAATCATGGTGTGGCTTCAATGAACAAGTCCCAGAAAAAGCATGTCTGATATTTGTCTCTGTAACCCACAGGAGGCAGTTCCAAAACATCCCTGGGAAGAGCTGCAGAGAATAAGGCACATTTTTTTCTGACATTCAGCCTGAGTAACGGGACTCTGCTAGCAAGAAAAAAATTCCTATTTGGTTTGAATTTGGGTCCTAACTATTAACTTAACTGAAAGTTTCTGATTGCATCTTGAAAAACAGTTCCATCAAAACATGTTTCAGACGGGTGGTTCTCTTCCTGTACCGTCACTGTAGGCTCTAGGGCTCATTCCAGGAAGGGCAGAACACACTCTTTTTCTTTTAATTTTGTTTTTCAAACTTCATACTTTTTAAGAAACTTCATTAATGAAGAGGCATCTGTGGGATTTGAAGAATATTGGAACGTACTCAGTAGTAATAAGAGCTGGTCGTCTAATTCTTGCTAGGTTCTCTATTTTAGTTTTGTAAATCACACAAAAAGCTCACAATTGGAGAATTGTGAACATATGTTCTAGTCTCCCTTTCTTCCTTTTAATGGGGGAATAGCCTCACTTTTGTGTGTCTTGATCTTGCCTTTGTAGTGAAGGGCCATGAGCAGAACAATGAGGTTCTCTGGAGACCCGCAGCCGTTCCTAAGGGGAAGTAAGAAATCTGAAGAAACCTGTTTTCAAACAGCCTGCTAGCTAATGGGTGCCACGTTTCATTTTGCAGAGTGCTGTGTGTGTCTCCATTTATTACAGAGATTTTTCTTTTTATGATGAAGACTGTGTGTTGCAACTGGTAAAGCAGACAGATAATGGAACCCAATCAAGGGCCCAGGACTGCATCTTAGCCAATATTATAGGCCACTGATCAAATTCTAAGGCACCCGAATAGATACAGATTTTGCACAATTTGAAATTTCAGCTACTCTCTTTCAATTCTGCAGCAATCATACTTCAGGCCTGACCAGAAACCCCAGGAGAATACAGCAGACAATGTGCCCCGTCTAGCCTGAAATCACACAGGAAAAAAAAAATAGATTTTTAAGCTTAGAAGTTCTAAGGATATTATGATTCAAAATGGGAGCCTTTGTCTTCGGTTACTATGTAGCAAGGAGAAGTAAGGAGAAGTGAGACAATTATCTGAGTGTTACAAATGAAACACAAACTGTTCATCCTTTTCTCTGATTGGTTCCAGGGTGAGATTGTTCTTGAAGTATATAGGCAGAATTTTCTAGAATGGTGACTTCAGTCCTTTGCTTGATACATTTAGGGTAATTGTGACGATTTACATAGCACATTTTCATGAAAGGCTTATATAAACATACTTAATGTATATGGTGAGCTAAATTATCACAAACCTGAGCACTCATATGACCACTTCCTAGGTCAGAATATAGAATATTCTAGGAACTAGGTCTGTTGTATATCTTCAACCCCACCTGTTAGAAGGAGTGGAATCATGGGACAGCCTCCAGCTGCTGTTTTTCCAGGATTTACTTGAGCATTCAAAGCACCATGCTCCTAGCCAGTTACGACGTGTGTCTGGCACTTTAAACAAGTCCCTTCATGCAGGCCACAGGACACCTCTGTGTGGCAGTTTCTGTTGTGTGTCCAAAATCTTTTCAGAGCTATAAAAACCTCTGAGGCTTCTGTGATCAAATTTTCATGCTACACACCTCTTCCATCCAAAAGGTCAGCAATATATTGTAGTAGAATATTCTGTCAACTCCTGCTCACTTTCCCTTGTCCTTACCCCAGATATTTTTCTAATAAATCTATGAAACTTCTGATATGCTGTTGTGTGTTGAGGGTGTGTGTGTGTGTTCATGTATGTAGGCACACAAGGAGAACAGAGGACAATCTTCAGGAACCATCCACCTTGAGACAAAGTTCTTTGCTGGCTGGGACCTCTCAAGAGAGACTGCGTTGTTTGACAAATGAGTCCCAGAGATCCAAATTAGTTGGGAAATGTTTAACTGCATGGTCTATGGCATTCTGTACTTCGTGCAAGGCAATATTATCTCACAAGTGGAACTGAGGTAGAAAAAAATCATCCTGGTATTTTGGGTCAGCAGTAGCAGTTTGTCTGATTAGAAAATGTGTTTATCTGTGAGGATGTCACAACACTTGATCATTCAATGGCAGATGTGAGTATAGTAATAATTATTATTATTTGCAACCTAAAGTGCATCACTTAGTTTCTTCAGTTTAATTCAATTAACCTTTGAAGAGCTAAATGTTACAGGTGTGAGGACCAATTATCATTTTGTTTTGGCAGCTTAAATTTGGTTGCATATCTGGGTACACAAAGCAAAATAATTGTCTAAATTAAATCTTCAAAGTAAGTGGATATATATTTTCAGAAAGCTAATACATTTGTTAGTTTTTTGTCAACTTGGCCAACTGGAAAGAGGGAACCTCCATTAGGAAAATGCCTCCATCAGGATGACCTGCAGGAGTCTTTTCTTCACTAATGATTGACACAGGAGGTTCCAGCCCACTGTGGGCAGTGGCTCTCCTAGGCTGATGTTCCTTGATTTCATAAGAAAGCTTGTAGCCTAATAAGTGTGCTGGGTGTTTCTTTCCCAATATATAAATGTTATGATCCTTGCTTACAAAATTTGACATCTCTTCTTACATTCTGCACTTCCTAAACCAACTCTAGAACAATGAAAATTATAATTGAAGATGGGCCTGATCTTGCTTAAACAAGCAGCGACCCTTTAAAAGTTGAAACAAATGCATCAAACTGCAATCTTTTGTTTGGGATATTTAGGGGTCCCATTAGTAAAATCAAGCAAGATCTGTTTACATCTAGTGAATAAGTCTGTGGTTACTAGAGCCAGAAAGAACATAGATAAAGGCAATCTAATATTCTTCGTATTTTCATGTATCAGAATACATGTAATGGTGGACTATCTATACACATATATACTCTTCTCCTATATATATATACATAACAATGTATAATATATATGTATATTACATGCACATATTTGATCATATTATATGTATGTGTGTATATTTATTATCCCTGATTCCTAGTTTCCCACTTCAAAATCTCTTAGAATGACCTGAGTATCACTAATATATTTTGATATTTGTAGAGATGCAGTGAATTTGTAGGTTTCAGTTAAGCTGAGCTTGTGCTGATAAGGGGGTTAGATAGCTTGAAGAAGGGAGTTGGTTACCAGAAAAATAACCATATGATAGAGGGCTGGGGTTTTTCAGTCCTGCATTCAAGTTTCCAGTGAGGAGCTCTTAGAAGTTAAATTTAGTCACATGACGATTGATTGTATTGATCTTGCCTCAGTAATTCTGACTTCATAGGAGCTTTCCATGACGCTTAGAGCATCTGGTACTGGTCACCTCCATGTGTCAGGAGGCAGCACAGGCACACCTCTGTGCAACAAAATGCTTTAATTTCTCCCGATCTATTCCAACCTTGTTATCTCTGCCCCCCCCTTTTTTTTCTGTCTCATAGCCTCTGTAATAAAGCCACAATTATAAGTGAGCCATTTTTCTGGATTCTGTAAACTATTCTAGGGGATCAGGAACACCAATATATTAAAGGAAGTCCTGGATTTGATGCTAGCTGGGAATAAATGGAAATTACTCAGGAATAGCTAGGAGCTGAGCCATCTGAAGGAGGGCACTCTTTGAGGACCAAGGTGTTTGACATGTGGGGCCTATGCCAAATCTAAAACCAGTGTCAGCATTGAACTAAATTGAAGGGCTTTGTTGTAGAATTGTTGTTGGGAAACCACACACTAGCAATTACTCTGGATCAAATATTTAGCCCTTTGAGTGCCAGAGTTGAGAACTGAACTTAGGACCATACACACACCAGACAAATGTTTCATTACTGAGTGATCTGGCCCCAGGGTCATGTTATATCAAGAATGAATTACTTTAAAGAAAAAGATGCTGTTAATTTTAAAGTAGAAAATATTCATCAAATGTCATAAGTGTTAGGATGTAACTGAAAAATTTAAACTTGAGAATCTGAAGGTAACAAATGACCTGAAGGCACAGGTCTCTGACACAATATTCCAGCTACCAGCTAAAAGAATACTCATACTCATTCTGACCCCAGATTTTCTTGGAACTCTTAAAACACTATGCAGTTAAATTTTCATCCCCTCTCTGTCTTCAATGATTATATATATAATAATTACCCCAAGGTCCCCTCATAATATGGATTCTGTATATTCATGCTGGTTATTCTTTCTATGGCTTTTGCCTTCTTGTTAATATTTCCACTTAATGCTTGTTTGTCCTCACCCCTCTCCTCTCTGGCTACCTGGGAAGTACAGGAGGTGTGGGAAGCAAACACTGTATTATGGTAAATAGTTCAGAAGCAAGAATATGGTTAAGACTCATTATCTTAGTTCTTTTTGTATTGCTGTGGTAAGACACCATTGTTCGGCTGGAAGCTTCACCCTGGCATCCATATATCCAAAGAGTCTGGAATGTTCGGGTGGAAGCTCCCCTCCAAGTCCCCTCCCCCATCTCTCTCTCCAAACCCTGCTGCATCTCAGAAAGCCTGCCAAATGATGACACCCACCCACCCCCAGAGATGCTCAAGACCACGACCACAGGGTATTTAAACTGTTCCCCCAGAAAACAGACATGTGGTTTTCTGGTCTCCCTTTCCCGTCTCCTCTCTGGGGGTCTAGAAAATCATCCAAGAGCGTCATAGTCATTAAACCTGGGCTTTTTCTAATTTAGTTTGATTTGACCTGATTTGGATTGTTGCATCGGTGGAGAGGCTTAACGAGGCACAGAAACTTTTTAACTATGACCAAGGCAAATAGGAGAAAGAGTTTATTGGAGGCTTACAGTTTCAGAGAATTGGAACTCAGAACCACTATGGCAGGGAGCATGGCAGCAAGAAGGCCAGCATGGAGCTAGAAGAGTGACTGAGAGCTTACATTTTGATGCACAAGCAAGAGGCAAGGGGTGGGAGGAGCTAATTAGGAATGGCATGGGCTTTTAAAACCTGAAAGTGCACCCCCCGTGACGTACCTCCTCCAGCAAGGCCATATCTTCCAGTCAGTCCCAAACAGTTTTGCCAGCTGAGAACCAAATATTCAAGCACATATGTAGAAATTAGCTTGATTTGGGAAATAACTGAACTAGCTAAAGGATAAAACAATTATATTTTTATTTATTATAAGGGGAAAACTCACGAAACAGGAACAAGAAGTCCAAGCTCAGCTGTGTCCCAGGGGAATCACACAGAGAGAGCGCACCTGGGTTGTGTGTTTTTCTCTCCTGGGCCCAGAAAGCCACGCCTTATCTTGGATCCAGCTCTTAAAGATAATTGGCTAATAAGGTTTCCCCATCACATATGAGACTTTGTGAGCCATTTTCATTCCAACCACCACACTCACCTTGGGGGAATTTTTTTTTTTAAGTTTAAGTTCCCTGATGTTTTTCTAGAAACTCTTGCTACACACCCTGGCTGTGTATCCTATAAGTATGAATTTTATCAGGCTCTCATGCCCAACACAGGCCAGGAAATTATTTCAATGCTCTTTCCTTCTCTCATTGGACAGTGACAGTGCTGATATAACACACTTGGATGTTTCTCTAAGACCCACAAGTTCTGTCATGTGTTATTCTATTACACATAGTGGTAAATAAGTTTTGGAGACTAGTATCAGCTAAAAAAGTCATGTACTTTGTTCACTGGGCACAGTCCTTGAATGAGACCCCTCCCCTTTCCATTCATGAATAATATGCAAACTTCCTTAATAAAATCATGCATTAAGACCTCTGCTTTTGTAGCTATGAGTCACTGAAATTAAATCTTAGACTCTGAGCGAGTATAACAGTTTAATTGGTCTTGTGTCTTTCATTATTGTGCCTGTCAGGGCTGTGCTCTGAAATTTTCATTTGCATACTAAGAAATGCCTAAAGGAGATACACTTTGATTTTCATCAGCAGGGAAATCCATGAAAATGTTTTTATACTAATTAGGTTTTTAAAATTCTCATTACAGCATTCATATTTTCCCTAAGGAATGATTTCATCCCCGCACCCCCAAAACCAAAAAACAAAGAAACACCTCTGTTATATCTAGTGTTGTTACAGAAATCTAAATTTTTATATAAAAGCCTAAAAGTTGGCTAGGGGAAGGTCAAATATGAGAAATGGAGGTGGACCTGGCAGCCACAGGATGAGACACTCAAATTCCAGAGTTGTTTGGATTACTTGTTTCTATTAAATGCAGATGCTAACAATAATATGCAAATTGTAAGAGGACGGGAAAAACAGAAAAATCTGGGTCTTATTATTTGATGGCAGTTATGTCATGCAAATGAGCCAGTCACTCATCTTTCTAGCATCCTGGTTTGAACCATAGCAAAATCCCCTGATTTCCTTCCCAAAACGGTGCTGAAGGATGAAGGAAGCGCCCTCTAGAGGCACATCTATAGCAGAGACAGGGTGGGGAAGAGTAGAATGGAGAGCATGTTATAAAGAGCAGGAACATTTGAAGAGCACGTTTCCAGAAAAGTGTGACACGACCTAGCAGAGCTGGGACGACAGTCTTTCCTTCTTCACACTTGCATTCAAGAACTGCATTGCTGCTAAGAAATGGCGGTCTCCAGAGTCCTATACTTCTGCCAGTCTGGCGCTCCCTTACCTCCTATCCACCAGGGATTTAGGGAATGGGGCGAGTCTTTATTTAAAGACAAGTGTTGAGTCTGCAATTAGAGACAAGCAGAGAGAAACAGCAGGGCTCCCAAGGGTAGATGATATTAAAGAGCCAGGTGGGGATCAAGAGAAGGAAATGTTTCTGAGGCAACTGGGGTAGGAGTTTGGGGTGTTGGGGGGAAAGTAAGGCAGATATTAATCACTGATGTTTAAGAAAAAATCTGGGATATAGTGGCTGATCCAATATGTCAAGAAAGCTTTATGTTCTAAAGAACACGTTGCCGAGAACAGCTTTTCTATTCAAGAACCAGCCCCACACAATCTTATTTATTATTGGCACAGTTTAAATAGTGAAAGACAAGGACCTTTCCTCTTCCTCCCTGTTTTGTCTGTTAGTGTTGCCTTTACTTCTAAAGTCATCCAGAATTTTTAAAAGTGGAGAGGGGGTAGGAGGGAGAAAGAGAGGCAAAGAGGAAGAGGGACTGGGAGGGAAGGAGGCAAAGAGTGGGAGGAGAAAAAAAAAGTAAGAAAGAAGTCAATAAAAGAAGGGAAGGAAAACATATTTAAAAGAATATGTTCTAGCAATCCAGGAGCAATGACACCATCCATTTGACATCTTCAACTTTGGTTATCTCCTATTTTCACAGCACTAGGCCTAAGATGAAGAAACAGAAAGTAATCAACAGGCCTTGCTATACGCAGAATCAATGAGGCAAGCACATTACTTCACACTGACAACACAGCAAGCACATATGATCTACTACTATGCTAGAAGGATGAAGTTACTTCTGTTAGAAAGCATTATAGTTACAAAGTCCAGGTACATTGGGATCTAAATGCATTGTGCACTTTCCTTTCTCACCCCCCCCACATCTTTTCCTTCCCCAATAATTACTATAAAAAGTATTCCTGTGAACAGGCTCTGCATCTAGGAGGGCCTGCCCATGTTTCTCATTTTTCTTGGGATACTGTTTTAGAGTTTCTTTTGCTGGGATAAACACCATGACCAAAAGTAGCTTGGGTAGGAAAGGCTTTACATTTTACAGCTCATATTCTATCATGAAGGGAAGCCAGGACAGGGACTCTAGACAGAAACCTGGGAACAGGAACTGAAGTAGAAGCCATGGAGGAACTCTACTTAGTGGGTCTCTCAGTTTGCTTTCTTACCAACCCTGAACCATCCACCTGGGGGTGGCACCACCCACACTGGGCTGGGCCCTTCCACATCTGTCATTAATCAAGAAAATGCTCTTATAGTCTTCTCTGCAGGCTAATCTGAGGGAGACATTTTCTAAATTGAGGCCCTGTCTTCCCAGACTAATCTTGCCTGTGTCAAATCAATGAAAGCAAAGCAAAACAACAACAGAAACTAAACCATCCAGCACGGATTTTCTGCTCTAGTTCACGAAACCTTTGTCTTGTTGCTCCCCTGGTATGGTTTCACTAATCTCTCTGTTAATTAATGAGTCCCCAGAACATCTTCCAAATAACTATTGGAATGTCTGTAGTTCACGAGAAATCATTTTTGCATGCCAGATAATTAATAGGGCAATCATCTTGGTGTGTATGTCCCTCCTCTACAGTGAGAGTTCTTCTTTATGTGTTTATCTCCCTCTTCTTCAATGAGAATTCTCATAAGAAAAGAACTTAGGTCTACTGGTCATCATTTCCTAGCAACTAGCAAAGTTCCTGACACACGCTAAATTTACTTATTAAATATTTGTGAAGCCAGGTGGCATTTACCTTAGGCATTAAAGGACCAAGCAGGATGATTGCAATTACTCTACTCTTGCTTGGGGGATGCACTTGCTCTATCCATTGACTTCTGTAAGGTAACATCCACCCAAATTTCCATGGCACTATTTTCTCCCTGCCATGACTCACTACGTTGGGGATGGGACTGTGGTCACAGCTTCACTTCCCAGAGCCTCACATGTAGGTGAGAAAACAGACACCAAGACAGGTGGTTCAGCATGTGAGACAGGAGCAGTGTGGGAGCAGCAGACTTTTCTGAGTCAGCAGTCATTGCATTGTGTCCTGGATATTCATAGGTTCAGGGCCTCTTTTGAGAATCCAAAACCCTGCCTAAGCTACTGGAGATTTCTCCAAGTTTTTATCTATTGCTTGTCCCCTGTAACAAACTGAATAAATAGAGACAAAGAAGTACAGAAACTAATAGCATTGATTCTGTTGCCATCATGAGCTGAATCTTTGAATTTCTCATTCCCAAACATTCATGTGTTGAAGTCCTAACTTCTCAGGGGCTGGGTCTCTATGGAAGTTAACTGAAGCTAAAAAAAATATCATAAACGTGGGACCCAGGTCTCCTAGGATTAGTTCCTGTGAGAGGAGACAACAGAAAGCATGCTAATTCTCTGACAACTCTGTTTCTTCATGTCATTCTCTCCTCAGATGACATGAGAGACAGTGAGGTAGCCATCTACAAGATAGAAAGAAATCGTAGTCTTTGATCTGGAACTTCATAGCTCTAGAATGACTTTAACAAAACATTTTGTTATATCAGGAGCACAGATCATGCTGTTTCATTGTTAAACTGAACTGACTAAAACAGCTTAAAAAGCGATGTTAGAATATTGATTACAGAAGGTTTAATAGCTATAGAAACAGAAGGAAGAAAAAAGTTAACAATTTTTTAAAGTTAACAATTTAATTAGATTTAAAAAGAAGAGGAATTATATCCACACTATTAGAAAAGATGACCCCTAGAAGTCTTTACCAGATAAACTCATCTATATGGACTTCGGCCTCAAATGAAGGACCCAAGTGAAGATGATATACTTACTTGATTAGGTTGTTTCATGTGTAATTTTGAATTTTGCTCTTTTCTGTGGAGTAATTTTTTTCTGGCTCTAAGATGTGATTGAAGGAAATTTGGCATTTCCGTCCTTGAAATCAAAATCTTGCCCTCTTGGGGAGAGGCACAGATGTCAAGGAAAAGGCAGCTATACCCCAGCAGTGCCCTGTGTTGATCTGAAATTTGCACGACAGATTGTTGATCCTAAAGGCCAACAAACTTTATTGATGTGAAATGTGGTCCTGTTGAAAAGCAAGTAAATCAAATTTAAAATAGAGAATTCAGAAGGAGAAAGAGAGAGCTTTGCTTCTTTGCATGTGTCATGATAACTGAAGGAATTCGAAAGTTCATGTGGCACAGTAGCACACACACACAGCATACACATACACACACATACACACACAGTGCACACACACAGCACACACACAGCACACGCATACACACATACACACACAGACAGCACACACACACATACACACATAGCGCGCGCACACACACACACACACACACACACAGATAGCAATGCCTAAAAGCTTTCCTCCTCAGGTTTTTGGCTCCTATGCCTCATTATATTCCCTACTCTCATGCCAATGGATTCTCTCCTTTTTCTCTTTCTCTTTTTTTCTTCACAAAGCCCATAGAAACACAATCCAAGATAATGAGAGCATAATTTTAATTTATTTCCATTTAAGATTTTTATGACCATAATTATGTTTGTGTTAAATGAGATTAAAATGTCAATCTGCCAACTTACTTCTTGCTTTGTGACCTTTTGCACACAAAGTTTATCATTCTGACAAGTAAAGGCCTCTCTAATGCCCAGGATGAAACACAAATAGCATCTTTTCAAATTAGAAAATAATCATCCATCATGTTATTTAAAAATTAGATGAGATGCCCAATGCAGATGAAAGTCTCTAGCAGTTTGGATCTTATAATATTTGAATATGATTTAATTTAGTAGTAAAGAACAAGGCTGTTGTGAGTAGATGCTGTTAATTCCAATCCCTCAAAAATCAAAAGCTGGGATAAAAATGCAGGTTTCATTTTAGCAAAAGCATTTGGAGTGTTTTTGCTCAGCTTCTATGTAAGTTTATTTGTGCTACTGCCCAGATGTGTCCAGAAAACTCTGTTTCCAGAAGTCATCTTCCATCTCTGGTTCTTACAGCCTTCCTGCCCCTCTTCCACAATGACCCCTGAGCCTTGTGAGGTGGGTTTGGGATTCAGATGTCGCATTTAGGGTTGATCATTCCACAGTCTTTTATTCTCTATACCTTGACTAGCTGCAGGTCTCTGTGCTAATCACCATTTAAATCTCAGTTTCTTAAACGGTGGACTATGTTCACACATGGGATCCCATTAATGGATGTGAGGGATGTGAAAAAATAAGCAACAATAAAAGCACTACAACCAAACAGTAATTCAAGTGGGCAACGGACCGGTGCTTGCCCTTGTTTCATCATGTGTCTTCTCTGCAGCCTTACTTGTGAATGACACAAAGATGCCATCATCCCAGGCAACACCAAAGAATGCCGGAAACACCTTTGCTCAGTATCCAGACTGCTCTATGGTCTGAACACAGGGTTGTTACTGTACACACAAAATCCTCTACTCTTATAAAAGCTGGCTTAATTGAGGAGAGCAACATGTTTTAATAACTCTCTCACTCCTCAAATTAGTATATGTTTGGATTGAAATGTGTTAGAAAGTTTGATTCTAAAAGTTGCTTTGTTGACTGGGAGTTTATTTTTTGAAATATTTAATAAATTTAGTCTTGAACTTAGAAAAGATATCCCAATAATATCTGAGTCGAGCTTAAATGTACTCCCCTTTTTTCACACACTATTTATTTATGTGAAGCTGTATTCTCAGTACTAATGGATAAAAAGTCAAAATATTGATCAACTCTGAAAACTGATGAAGATGTTCTCCTCCTACTGCATCAATATTCAGTCAAGATTTAATTCTTAATGCAAAAATAAACTAGCATACCCATTTCATTAAGATGCAAATTTTTCTTCTGTCTCTAATAAATTAAAAAAATAGATATACCAAACTAAATTCATGATTTTTTTGGTAGATATTTGATTTGTATGCCTGTTTTATGTACCCCTATAAATGATGTAGTTTAAATTTCTTTCAAGTGAAAAGGGGTCATAAGTAGGGAATTTTTAAGAAACCCTGGTTTAAATGATAGGGTTGAGATCACATTGGAAAGGAAGGGCTCGGGTCTGGTAGATTTTGTTTCTTAAGGACAGGACATGTTCCTGTTTCTGCTCCTTTGGGCTTTCACCACAATGTGAGGAACTGTAGTAAAGGGTCTCAGCATTATAAATCACTGGTATAGAGCTGGTTGTTGTTGTTGTCTTCTTGATGTGTTGAGAGAAACTACTCCATCTGCAGCAAGGGGCTTTTGCAAGAACCTTTGGTTTCAGTTTATCTGTGCTCAAATGCAAATACCATTCATTGGAAGGATAGCAAACTATTCCTTGTTAAATTCAGCACATGACACTTAATAATATTGCCAGACGAGAAAGAGCAAGCTTTAAGTCACGTCGTCTTATCATGAACCAATAGGAGTGGGTGCACCTGATAGGTGGGTGTGTATAAGTCTCAAAATCCCACCCTGACCTTTAGTCATGGTTTTAGTTTGCCACCTGTGATGGCTATTCTTGGTTGTCAACTTGACTGCGTCTGGAATAAACTACAACCAAGAAATGGAGAGCACACCTGTGAGATTTATTTTGCTTGGTTGAAGTGGGTGAATCTACTTCTAGTCTGGACCTTTGAAGTAGGAAAGCACAGGCCTTTGGTCCCAATCTTGAGGTGGAAAGACACACTTTTAATCTGCTGGGAGTCTGTATGAGACATAGAAGAAGGAAGCTTTTGCTCTTTGCCTGCTTGCCCTCGCCTTGTCAACACATCTGTTCCTTCATTGGCATTGCAGGCTATTTCTTCAGGATTCCAGAACATACTGAAGACCAGCTGAGACATCCAGACTTGTAGACTGAGCAACTACTAGTTTCTTGGACTCTCCAGTCTCAGCTAGCCATTGTTGGATTAGCTGCAGTTGACAGACTAAATTTTCAAAGAAATAATAGGTTTTAAATGAAAATTTGGATTTTTGTTTTGTTCGTTTTTTTTTGTTTTGTTTTGTTTTTCAAAACAGAGTTCTCTGTGTATCCCTGGCTGGCCTGGAACTCACTCTGTAGACCAGGCTGTCCTGGAACTTAGATATGCTCCTGGCTTTGCCTCCCAAGTGCTGGGTTAAAGGCATGTACCACCCCTGCCCAGGTGAGACTCTGGATTTTTAAACAGACTGAATTTTAACATATTAGTATTTGTAAAAGTTATGGAACTTTAAGTCTAGAAATATTTTATATTGTGATGTTTATATTAATGAACGTTCTTGGGGATGAACAAGAAAGAAAATGTTGTAGCTTTACAGTGATGTGTTTGTGCGTTACGTTGACAAGGAGCCAATTGTGCTGGATAGTTTCATGTCAGCTTGACACAAGCTAAAGTCATCTGGGAGGAGGTAACCTCAATTAAGAAAATGCCCCCATAAGATTGAGCTGTAGGCAAGTCTATAGAGCATTTTCTTAATTAGTGATTATTTGGAGAGGGTCAAGTTCATTGTGTGTATTGTGCCTGTTTCACGGAACCCCCAAACAAGACTACCAGAGAGCCAATTTCAATCTGGGGTGTATTGATCACAAACTAGCTTGAACCATAATCCAACACACCGATGCAGTGGGTGGGGGGAAATGGCCCCAAGTTTTGGGATTAATGGTTTTTAGAGGAAAAAAAATGCAAGCCAGGGGGTACAAGCCTGGGCATTTTAGGATTGGTAAGGGTATGCAACCTTTGAATTCATTGGTTGGGTTATAGGGGAATTTCAAAACAGCAACTGTCAGCAGACAAGAATTTCAAAATAGGAGTTAATTGGGTACTCCCAAGGATATTTGAAGCAGGTAGATATAAGCAGATATTGTTTGAACACCGTGGTAGGGTCAATTTGATCATGGCAGGCACAGTTTCTTGGAAATATTTATGAGTTTTCTGGGGCTGCATTTACTCGCCTTAGTTAGACCCTGTCTCAAATGGAGTTTTTTTCTCAAAATGGAGTTTGTTCTGCTCCTACATGTGCACTGCCATCCTTGGGATATTAGTCATGGGTTCTATAAAGAAAGCAAGCAGGTTGAATAAGACACGGTGAGCAAGTCAGTAAACATCACCCCTCCATGCTCTCTGCATCAGCTCTAGGTTCCTGCCCTGTTTGAGTTCCCATCTTGAGTTCCTTCGATGATGAGCAGTGGTATGCCAGCAAATTTATAAAGGAAAATATTTAGTTGAGGTGATAGCTTACAGTTTCAGAGGTTCAGTTCATTTTCGTCATGGCAGGGAGCATGGTGGCATGCAGGTAGATATGGTACTAGAAAAGTAGATGTGAGCCCTATGTTTTGCAGGCAACAGGAAGTTGACTGAGACATTGGGCAGTATCCTGAGAATAGGAAACCTCAAAGTCTGCCCCACAGTGACATTTTTCCACTAACAAGACCATACCCCCACTAACACAGTCACACCCCCTAATAGTGCCACTCCCTATGAGATTATGGGGCCAGTTACATTCAAACTACCACAGTAGCCCTAAGAGAGGTCACTATTTAGCACAAACTGTGTGACAGCCCACTCTTCAGTTTTCTTGAAAATTAGATAATAATCATTGCTTTTTAATGAAACGAAGATGAGATTAAGTTGAACTAAGTAATGTAGATGATGTTAATTGTTGTGTTATATATACCCCAATCTCTGTTGTTTTAATTAAAAACAATCATCCTTTTGTAACATCTAGTGGAAAATGTCCTTTGGCTATTTAAGGCTCTGATCTCTGCTCCTTTTAGGAGATTTTCAGTCTCTATGTACTCAGGTTAGAATTATTTGTTTGCTCATTTAACAAGAACTTTGCAGGTGTCCACAGAATAGATTTCAGCCTGGCTCCTTCTAATGTCATCTTGAGATTGACGTTTAGCTTAATGCAAGCACCTTGGGCCCAGACTGATGGTGACATACCTCACTTCCTTTCACTATAGCGCTTGCCAGAACTTAGTCATGTGGGCACACTTAGCTGCCAGAGAGGCTGGGAGACATATGGAGATGTGTGTAGAGAGACTGGGGGGATTGTCTGAGTCAATCACATGAAGGACCTCATCCAGGCACATAGGTGGAAGCTGACAGAACGAGAGTTTGAATTCAAATTGAAACATCAGCGTCTTTTTCTACATGACACTCTTCCAAATATTTTTGCAGAAAAAAATATTTTAAGAATAGTTGAAATTATCAGTGCCAACATCAGTTTGTGAATATAGATGATTTCACTTTCATTGCCAAAAAACCCTGATACCTGTGAAATCTTAAGTCTTAACCCACTGGACTGTCTGATATTTCGTCTAACGGAAACACTGTCCTGTTTCTGTTCCCAACCCACACGGTTGGTGCCCTACCCTGACTGTAATCGATAGCAACCAAGGTGGTGGAACATCCCGACCCACACATTCAGCGCCCCATCCTGACTGTCACTGACGGCAACCACCTTGTCTTGCTCTCCGGTCCTCGGTGGGCTGGAGTCCTAGGACCTTCTTGGAGAGAAATGCTTCTCCATACTATGCCTCCATTTTCCACCTAACGACTCATCCAATTAGACCGGAGCCCTGCACCTCACACATCCCTACCGGAAGTACCTTCTGAAGGCATGCTCTTCTGATGGAATCCTTGAGGCCGCTGGAGAAGTGGGTGCTAGAAGACCTCTCCTCTGTCACTCACAGTTCAAGTGTGGGTCCTTTGAACCGAGATGTCTGTAAAAGTCAAGTCATCCAATCAGATTTCTGCCCCTCTACTCACAGGCCAGCTTCCATGACTACAGAGTTTCTGGTCCAACCTGGGGACTTAATCTAGTCTTAAACTGGATTTCTCACTTTCAATGATACATCTTAGATCTCAGATGAGTGTGCCCTGTAAATGTTCTTAGGAAACTTGTTTTGGCCAGGTCCTGGAACTGATAGAAGAAAACTGTAATTGTTACTGGTTGTTGTAATTGGTATATACATCATTTGAAATTGGAATCTTTAACTCTTTTGTAAGGACTATTTTCTTCTCACAGGCATTTTACATATTTGCCCTGAAATATTGTTCAATTAAGAAAGGCTTTATAGGCAATCGAAGGAAAGGTCTCACTGTGGCTCCGGAGTTAAATGTTTGCAGGCTGATGTTCGGGGTATTATGAGTTTCTGGGCACTTTTTTACCTTCTTCCTGTCATAAATGTCAGTTTTAGTGCCTCACTTTGCTTTCACAAAACCATATTAAAAATCTATCCTCATCCCACGTCAGACCCCATGGGCTTGACCACAGCAATCAAAGAATCCAGACATCTTGGGAGTTACAGGACAAGTAGCAACTCTCCAGTCTGCAAGTGCCTTCCTGGAGTTACGAGGTCCTACAACGTGGTAGGAGATTGAAGTCTTGAGATCCCCCTGGACTCACAGTCTGGCAATGTGTACTAAATGAATAGACTTTCAACTCACTAATCTATTAATTCCAGCCATTTAATGACCAGTGAAGATCACTGAATAGATCATCATGGTGATCAACAGTCATCATGAGGAAAGCTGAAATAGAGACCAACCACAAATCAATAGAAAGCAGGACGCTGAAACCCAGAATAAATCCCAGTACTGTATGTACAATGTGAGAGATGTCGTTTCTGCTTCCAAACGTGAGGGTTTCTGCGATGCAACCTAAACCTGCTCTTTAAAATTATAGGTCTTTCAGCAAAATGTTCTTGAGTAAGCATTTTGGACAAAAGTCTACTTTCCAAGGTAATTTTTAATGGTGTATTTTTGGACTCTATGTAACTGTTCTTTTCAGCGGTTTTTAAATCTGTCTTGATTGACTTGTACATACAGGTTCACACTTCCTTGAGAAAGTAATGTCTTTAACCTGAGGCATGGAAGCTTATAGTGTCAGGAGTGAAGGAAAGCAATCTTTGTTGGGATGGTCCTTGCTGCTTGCCACCAAAATCACCACACTGTAGGCACCACTGCTCTGCAGAATAACAGCAAGTACTAGCTCTGGCCTGAGTTTAATATTTCTTCTGGCCCCTGAGAGAAGGGCAATACAGGTCTTACCCCAAGCCACTTTTATAGAGAATCCACAATCTTTCTTAACAGAAGGTTAAATATTCAAGATTTCCAGAGTTGCTAGTGCCTGCTTCAGTCCCAGGCTGCACAGCAATTTAAATTTTTTGAGTAGACTTGAAGTACCAGGCATTCAAGATTGTGCCTCATTTCGTTTTTTTTTTTTCCCCATTGAACAAACAGGGTTTTGTATCTCTAAGCCTATGGAATTGTCATAGCTAGGCATGCATTTAATACAGGGCTGGGGAAAGGAAGGCAGAAGTGGACTTTCAGCATCAAAGCTGGTGTTGGAAAAACTTAGGGAGGAGGCAGAGAGCATTTGCCCTGTGCAGAGAAGTGGTGACTTTGGCAAGGGTAGCAAGCTGGCTTCCCCACCAACCCAAAAGCCTGGCCATGTCCCAGGGTACCCTTCCTTGTCTGTTAAGGGGCTTTCCTGCTAGCAAAAACTTTGACAAAAAAAGGGCCATTTGGGCTTTCTTGGCTCTCCTAACATAAAAGGCTCTCTAGTGAAATATGTTTCTAGACTAGTCGCCATGGAAATATGTTGTAAAGACAGCCCATCCCAGGGAATGCTGACAAGCACTGATGGCAAATCAGGCTTTGATTTATCCATCCAATACAGCTCGCAGAATCACTGAGAACAAATGCCCGGTAGCTCTGAGGTTTTGCCTGGTTTGCTCGGGAGTGTGGAGATGCTTTGTGGGAGGCACTTCTGTTAGTTGCTGGCTATCCGCACGTGACTGAACAGCTAGAGTACTTTGGAGGCCCTGTGCTTCTCCTCTTCCTGGGCACTGTGCTTTTGGTGTTCCATTCTTACACTTCCCCCAGAGGAAGGAGAGGACAGGAATTCCAGGCAGTGTTCACAGCTCTCATGTGAGATGCATAGAGGAGAAACTAAATCCAGTGCCTGAAATGCTGTGGATTTGTTTATGATGATCTGTGGTTTTGTTTATGATTCTTTTATGAGCAATTTGATTGTTTGCCAATGTCTGCATGTGAGTTAGTTGAAAAATGGCAGATTGGATGAAAATCATGTTGTACATATGTACATAAGTTGTATGTTGTAATACGTGTGTCTAGAGACACGTATTTTCCCTCCCTCCCCCTCCCTCCCTCTCTCCCTCCCTTTATTCCTCCCTTCCTTT
>LOEQ01012609.1:5830-25059 GCA_001685075.1 Bramus lutescens
GGACTGAGCTCCCAAGGTCCAAATGAGGAGCAGAAGGAGGGAGAACATGATCAAGGAAGTCAGGACCAAGTCAGTTTCTTTTTCCTCTTATGGATTGTAACATTTGGGAATGAGGGAGTACTGAATGGAATCCCAGAAGAGAATCTTGTAAGGGTCTCCCGAGGGCCTTGTGACTTCTCCCTTCCATGCAGAAGTGAATGCTAACAGCTCTATTCTCATAGAGCTCGCTGTCTTCTGTGTAGCTAGTTTCATTGCCATGATTCAGGGACAAGGATCCTATAGTTGCCACAGTCTCTGTATCTTCAAGATGGGCATGAACTTGCCAACCCTGGAAGAAATATGTAAACTACAGAGCAATAGAACATCCCTTAAGGTAAGACCAATTCTCCCAAAGAACTGTACTCCTATTTTGTTTGTTTGGTTTGAGACAGCGTCTGTGTAGTCCTGACTGGTTTAGAATTTGCTATGTAGACTAGGTTGATCTCAGATTCACAGAGATCTGCCTGCCTTTGCTTCCTGAGTGCTGGGGTTAAAGATATGTGCCGCCTTGCTTGGTCTGTACTTGAGAATTTAGTGTTATTCCCTTGAAAAGACAACCAGAATTGAGCCATTCCAAGCTTCACCACTAAGTGAATATAGTTAGTGGCTCTACTGATCAGGTGTCAACTTCAGGCAGAGGCCAGATGATGCTACAATTAGTTAACGGCCCTTAGAGCTACATACACCCTATCTTTTCCCTGTCACTTCAGAATTTCCCTAATAGCAATCCTTAAGTTGGAACCTCTCTGCCCCAAAGCACATTTTATAATTACACTTTTCTTTCCATTTTTTCTGGTAGCAGTCTTGCCTTTGTGGAGTCATGGCGATCCAAAGTATCTTCAATGGGGCCACTGTTGTGTCTGTTAGCTTTGGATTTCAGTAGTGCACCGTAGTAGTTGAGCTGGAAAGAGGGGCCAGTCTAAAGTATCTATATTATAATCCCAAGAACCTATGAATACGTTACTCTATATGGCAAGAGAACTTTGAATATACTGTTAAATTCAGGGTTTTGTGATGGATAGATAACCAGGATCATCCCACATATGCAAACAAATACTCGAGCGAAGTCAGGGACAGACAGATTGGAAGATGTTATACTGTTGGCTGTGGAATAGTATTCCCTCACTGGGGAACTTTTACATAGCCAAGGAGACAAGGTTCTCCTCACTAAGTCCACAACTAATATATAGTTCATCAAGATTTTATTTATTTTTTCCGTTTTATGATAGGAACTCTATATATTTGAGATTTTTAAAAAGCAGTTACTTTTAAAGGGCTAATAATGGGCTTCTCTGTTGACTTTTTACTTGAGACAGGCAGTTACCAGGTCTCATGAACGGGGAATGACACAAAGTTTATATTCAGGTGGGATACTGCCAAAACCAACTGCGACAGGATTGAGGTCGATGTCCTTTGGGTCAACCAGAGACTTCAGATTAAAGTGCTGCAGAATAGCAGACAAGAGCAGAAACAATTCCATGCGAGCCAGGCCTTCTCCGACACACACACGTTTTCCTAGAAGTAACAACAGTGCTGGTGAGGTACGGAGGGATCCTTGTAGAGCTCACACTTCTAACACCTGAGGTATTGGAAGTGTGGCAGAAGGCTTCAGGCAAACCACCTGAAAGGATTTCCTGTCCCTGCCCATTGGTCCCTGGACACCAGTGGTCATATGTCAGAGATCAAGAGTGTCAGTGACATTGACTCGGGCCAGCTTTTGACACCACTCATTCAGAACTCTGCTGCATGAGCATGCGGTATTGTAGGGAAGTGGACCCAAAGCTTCTCTGCCGTAACTACAGGAAGGTGGAACAGGGA
Organism: Bramus lutescens; assembly: GCA_001685075.1. Taxonomy (NCBI): domain Eukaryota; kingdom Metazoa; phylum Chordata; class Mammalia; order Rodentia; family Cricetidae; genus Bramus; species Bramus lutescens. The sequence goes on from LOEQ01012609.1 coordinate 7,688, forward strand.
AGCCTATGCAAACACAGGTGGTTAAAGTTATCAAACTGACTGCGCCTCTCCCTTTACTGGAACCCTTGCTGAGGCCCTGAGATGGGACCACCTAGAAGGTCCAGATGCTTGCTAAAAAAGAGTTCAGGCAGCTAAAGAACAGACTTTAGCAATTTTTGTGGAAACTTGTGAAGAATTAGGTAATACAGTTTTGACAGCTTTTTACCGCATCTGGTTAAAGTAGAAACAGCTTAACAGTTTAACAATCTAGAAAAAAAAATGTCCACTCTGTGATAAAATAATCAACCCAGCCCTCATTTCCAGGACTTCTGGTGAAATATGATATCTGACTTCTCTGAACAGGGAGGAACATACTTGTGTCACGTGTTACAAGGGCGTAGGAGGTAGGGATGGCAATCGTCATCTAAGATAGGTGAAGAGCACATGGGAAGTAGCCATACGGTTGGAGAAGACAATTTCCCAGGGATGGTTTGACCCCAGAACTCTGCTTACCTGCAGAAAATGCCTTGAAATAGTCACTGTACTTGAACTTCCCATTTTCATCCAGAAAATGCTCAGGATTAAACTTCTCTGGATCTGGAAACTCTTGGCTGTCATATAGAAGGGAGTCCAGAGTTGGAATCACAACTGTACCCTGGAAGAAGTAGAAGTTTCTATTAGTCAAGTTAAGAAAACATAGGCTTTCATCTGGAAGACCCTTGTGAAGAGGGCTGTTGGAATGTTACATTATATAGGACAGCATATTTTTATTTGTCGTGTTGTCTATTTAAGGATTACATAGAAAAGAGCTAGGGATCAGATATAAGTGAAGAGGAAGGCCCTGTATCTTTTGTAGAGTGCGTCCCAGGTTGGGTTAGTGATGCCATGGGATCTGTGTTATAATGTTTTCCAAGACCAGTAGAAAGAGACATTTTCCACGATTCCCTTCATTCTTTGGTTCACAGAGTTATTGAGGTGACTGTGGGTGAAGTTTTCTGCAGGTTAAGAATACTGACTTGATTCCTACATTGCAGCCACATACGCTGGTAAAGGTGTCCTTGAGTTCCAGTCCCAAAGGGCAGCTTAGGTGATAAACTAACAGGACAATGCCCATGGAGGGCTGTCTGGTTCATGCCTCACCTTGGGAATGACATATCCTCGGAACTTGGTATCTTGGGTTGCTTCATGGGGCAGGTTGGAGGGGACAAGATTGATGAATCTCTGAATCTCATGCACCACAGAATCCATGTAGGGCATCTCCAGTCTGTCTTTGACAGCAGGGACACGGCTTGGCCCAATAACCCTGTCAATTTCTTCATGAAGTTTCTCTGTCAAGATATAAATGAGGTCAATTTAAAGATTTAATTCAGAATTGATGTTTACCTACTATCCACCAATATATAGAATTGCTTCCATGCGCCTGCTCACTTATCTGCCAATGTAACCCACCCACTTTTCCATCCACCTACCTATTCACTTACCCCTCTACACTCACTCACCTACTCATCCATCTGTCCAACTATTCCCTGATCCCTTCATCCACCCACACAGCTATCTAATTACCTTCTATTCATCTGCCATGCTACCCATTTCATGCTTATGGAGCACCTTAACCTGAATTTATAATCCTCAGGTACTTTGAATTGTTAAATATGCCAGTGAAAGCTAAGGTCTGTGAGATTATTCACGATTGACACAAAGTTTGGGCATCCATTGTCATAGCTGGTGATAGTTTTCCCCCAATTCTCTTCATATGAGGAGTATAGATAACAAAAGGATCTTGAACATTTCTTGAAGAGAAATTTTTGCCTTATCACCCTAGGCTGGCTTACTATTGTTAGAAATAAGAAGAGGGTGACAGACTAGAATATAGGTCTTGAAATCTGAAAGTCCCTGTGATTACAAGAGAGGTAACAGCAGTCTTTGCCAAGTTCCTTAGTCTTTCTGTGTTTGGAATTCACTATGGGCCTCTATAATGTGTAGTGATATGTAAGTAAAGGCTGTATTTAAGTGAAATGTATAGTAAAGCCTTTGTGTCTGACTTTAAGAGAAGCATTTCAGCAAAGTCATTGCTATGTTTGGGTTAATCAGTAGAGACTGAGAAATTGTTTTGAGACTATTTAAACCTTGAAGAATTGTTTCTCTGGAGAGTCTGCACTTGGTGCTCCCTGAGAGCTTTCAGCTACACCAACCTTGGTCCCAAGACACTCCTGGCAGACCTAGACTTCTTACTTTTGATTCTGGCTTGCCAAAATGAGAAGGGACTGAGATTTGTGTGGGATTTTGGCTCTCATGGACAGCAAGAACAAGGTTACTTTGGTAGCTGGAACCTTTCCCAACCCCAATTAACCTTGTGGTTGTTTGCATAAAGTAACTGGCATGAGCTAATCATGTGTCAGTCTTTTCCAAGAAGGCTGTACCTCTCTGCTCCTTGGGACAATGAAGGCTTAGTATCTTGGTGAGCATCTCTCTCTACTGCAGCATCTATGACCCAACATCAGACAATAACAGTATGTGGAGCGAAAAAAGCAAGGGGCATTAAGTTGTATATGGTATGGTATAATATTAAGGCATGTATAAAAATAATGAGTTATGTTGTATTGATATTTAGTTTATATTAAATGTCCAAGTCACATGGGAATGCTACACAGTGGTCCTGAAATTTCACCATATCTGGGGAGTGAGACAGGGAAGAGTGAGTTGGTTGGGCTCTGGCTAGCCATATAATGTTTGATTTGTTAAGAGCTCCAAAGTAAACAAACAAAATGTCAGTAGATGTTCAGTTTGGTAGCAGATGTATGGGTGCCTGCCATTTACTTTCTCTTTGCCTATATTAGAAATTCATTAAATTAATAATTGAAAGCATTTTTTAGTTCATGTTTCCCTGTAGTCAACATTCTAGGTACTATAATTTGAATATTTCCCTCCATAGACTTGAATCATCTTCAGTTTTCATTTTTCTGAGATGTCAGCATTGCTTACAGAAAGGCAGAGCTCAAATCTTGGCCATGGGCTAACAGATACACAACCATGTTCTTGGGAAGCATTGCTTTGTCTGTAGTAGCTGCCCAGGTCTACACCCAGCTCAGAGAATGGCAGGGTTTCAGGCCTTTGCATACCTTCATCTTAGGTTATAACCCCCTCTCAATTCCTCTCCTAAAGGTAATTCCCATCGATTTACATGTAGGGGTCATCACATGCCTCTGTCTGGCAAATGTACATATGACCTTCTGCATACTGGGTTAAGGCTCCTGTGCCTGCTTCAGGTACAGACTTACTCCTGTCTTGAAGAGGAAGTGAAGCGTATTTGGAGCTGCCTTGATTGCTTCTCTCTCAATCTCTACTTCAGAGTCCTCAGGGGTATGAGGCTCTGGGATGACTCCAGCCTAGCCACTAGGCCTGTCTCAGCCTATAACTCAAAAAGTCTTTCTCAGGGGAAACGGGAACATTATTTTCTTCTTTGTAAATAAGTTATTTACAGTGCAGAGCACAGGCTCATCCCCTCTCCATTTCATCACTGGGTCATAGGCATCCCAGTGGAGTGTGTAGGGGAACAGCCAGTTCTTAGGTTACTAGGCCCTGGCAATAAGGTCTGTGCCCTTAAAGAAATTCTTTCAGTGATCTTGGAGCACTGAGAAGGTCAGTAAGCAGCCACCGAACAGCAGCTGTAGCCCGGCTTGCACAGGGTGATCTGTTAGGCTCAGCTGTTCCACATGGGAGTTCAGCTTCTCATTTATGTACCTTCAATCTTTGGGTATTTCATGAGAATCAGGAGCCCATATCTCAGGGTTGTGCTGGTGGTCTCTGTTCCTGCAAAGAACATGTCGGCCAAAGTCACAGAAATATTTTCCATTGTGTACATGGGTTCTTTGCTGTGTTTTTCCTGTGAAGTTGGAGACAGATAGGGGCATGGTGAGATAGATCTCTTCAGGTGTAAGAAGGTGATGACTATTGCTCTTCAGCAGGGAGGGATCAGGTAATGTCAGACTCTACTTGTTAGTATCAGGAAACAGCCATCTCTACCTCATGATGGCAGAAGCTAAAGGAAACAGGCTAAGCACAGGAAAGGCTTTCTTACCCAAACTACAGGGCCTTATCCTTCTCATTAGAGCCAGAGTTGTCTAATAATGACAACAGTCTTCTACGCTATAGGAGCTAGTCTCAGCTTCTTTTTAGGCTCACAGCTGAGCTTTTGGACCAGAAACTGGGAGAGGTTGAGCTAATCATAAGGGATTCTCAAATGGAAATTATCTAGAGGAAATCAGTGTAGGATTTTACGTGTTTTAAAGCCATTACAAAAAGAAAGTAAGGGGTAGCAATCTAAGTGGTCCTAGAGGCTTCAGGAATATGAAACTGGAGAGGCCTAGAATCCTAAAAGCCAAGCAAACATGGATAATAAATACTGAAAGGGGTACTGAAGTTTCCTCAGACAAGACTAGATTCTCCAAAGGGTTGCAGTTCATCTTGGCCTGCAGGGAGCTGAACAGCGGGACCCTTCCCTCCAAAAATGACCAGAGAAGAGCATAGTGATCATGCTGAAGCCAAGCATGTTTATGAAAAACCATGAATATCAAAATGCAACCATGGTGCTCAGTCTGAACACCAGCAAGTCCATTATAATGTAAGAACTGTATGTATTCTGCCCCACCCCAGCAAGCCCATCTCGTCCAGTACCTTTTCCATCTCTCTTAGCAAACAGTCAGTCACATCCCGGGGACAGTTAGAGTCCAGTGACTGAAGGTGTTCTTTGGCTTTTTCAAGTGTGTACTGTTTGATTTCAGATGCATTTTTCATTAGTTTTCTATGACTTCCAGGTAGGTATCGCAGATAATCCGCAAAGTTATTGTAAAGCTAAGGAGAAGAAAACTATGTAACTGATAGGAACTTCCAAACAATGAATTTATGTTGCCTTTACCATACTATTTAGAACATTGGGTCCAACTGTCTTTTGTAGGTAGTGCGGCTAGAATGTGTACATTTGAGAAGACACAGACAGGTACTGAAGTGAGAAGGGTACTGAGCCAACCTAGTCAGATGCCTTCTTGCAAGCTCCTACTCTTTGTTTTTCTAGGCCTGTCTCTCCCACACAACCTGAATTTTTCTTCTTCTAATGTAAACAATGCAACCAAAGGCTCATGGAAGAGGAGGAGCATTGTCACCTGGACCCAGGGAGTACTCAGCAGGTAGAAGTTTTCATTGAACAAACTCATGAGCCTCAGAGCCTTCTTGTCATTGTAATCAAAACGTTTGTCGAAGAGGATGTCCGCAATGACATTGAAGGGTGCACAGCCAATCAGGAAGGTGGAGTCGAAAGGCTGTCCTGAAAAACAGGTAGAGTGTAAGCATCTCACTGTGGCCTTCCCTAGCCAACTCAGTCTTCCATGAGTTCTCACTGAGGACATAAAGAATTATTTTGTTTTGTTTTGATTTTGATTTTTCGAGACGGGTTCTCTGTAGCTTTGGAACCTGTCCTGGAACTTGCTCTGTATACCAGGCTGGCCTCGAACACACAGAGATCCACCTGCCTCTGCCTTCCAAAGTGCTGGGATTAAAGGTATGAGCCACTACCATCTGACATAGTGAGTTTTTGAGTCTCCCAGTGTCTTTACTTTTTAATGCTATGTAGAGTACAGCAACCACAGCCGGCAGTGAGCCTTTCTCTTCTGAGAAGAAGAACTGGAATTCAAATTGAAAGGTAGTGCCCAGGGACCAACACTTTAGCTACCAACTGCCTCTAGGTTGTTCAGTGTCCTTGGGAGCCTAGCCATGATCCTTTCTGACTGCAGAGATACGAACCCTTGGTCTTCTTGAGCTCCTCCACCAGGAAGTGTGACTCTCTCTGGATGCGGGCCTCATTGCCCTGTTTCCCCATCCCATAGTCACGGAGAATGCTTAGGGAATACCGCCGGACATCCTTCCAAGTGGGTCCATTATTGAAAATAATCCCTAAGACAAAGGGACCAATAGGAGTTACTCCAAATAGTCAATTCGTGGAGAAGCAGGGGAGGAGGGGGAAATGGTCTTGGGTCCTGGGTAGGATGTTCAGGTGCAGGAGAAGCACAAGAGAAGGGACCAGAAGGCTGTGTTTTCTAGTTGTTTCTTCTTAGTACCAGTTTATTTTCTTTGGTTTCATACTTTGTGCTGAACCTTTACCATGCTAAATAAATTATAGGCAGCCACTCCAAAAGAGGATCCCTCCTCTTTTCTGCCTCTTGATAGAATTCTTAGCATCATTTCTGAACTCATGGATTTTAACCTTCACATCGCAAGCACTTCAATTCACAGCTTTCTGGTTTCAGAGAAACATCCTTTACTAATATCTAAAGGTCACAGGACTTCCCATTTTGGGAGAAATTAAGCTAGAAAGACTGAGTACTATCCCTCCTCAGTGAAATGTTGTGGAGCCCTTTCCCTTCGAAATATTCTTTGTCCTCCTAGAACATGACCCAGTGACCCCATGAAGACACTGGGAATCAGCAATCTGAAGCTATTTTTTTCTTTTCTTCCATCTCCAGCTCAGTTAATTCTGTGAGTCTTTTCAGCCCTCAAATCTGAATCTAAGTCATCTTAGTACTGACTAAGGAACATCAAATGCTACTGCTCGAGGCAAGATAGTTTTCGAAACACAGACTGGGAAACCAAGCTGGACATGGAGGATAAGACATCAGGCTGAGCGTGCTTTGATGTAAAATCTCACACAAAAGGAAAAAGCTTTGTAGAAAATTATCACCAGAACCAACTCAGGCAGAATTATGGACACTTTTCTCTCATCTGCTTTGGGATACCTGCTTACAAAGAAGAAGCCAAAAGGTCAGATAAGGTGGAGGCTGGGCAAGCAGGTGGCACCAGTGAGCTGGGAGCATTCCTAGGTGCCCACACTCAGTAGAAGGTGGAGTTGTGTAAATGGTTAGTCAGCTTGCATTCTAGATTTCCCTGCTGCAGGAGGGAACAGGTAAGCTAGACTCAGGACAGCACAGCTCTCTGTTTCTCTCTTTCTCTCTGTCTCTCTCTCTCTGCAGATCACCAACTACAATAGAGGAAAGCAAAGGCAAAGACCTAAAGTCTGGTCCATCCCTGTAAACAGAATGCCAGTCAGGTTAATTACCTCATGCTAAGTGACTTGGGTGTATGGAACTATCTACACTTCAGTTGACAGTTGAGGCTGTGTGTAAAGAATCCTAAGAAGTGCAGAAAAATACAAGGCACTGAAGATGGATCATCTGGGGGAGATTTCCTGGGTTTAGAAACAGCCTATCTGCTTTTCTCTGTGAGTTGATCAGTGCTGTGGTGAGGGTGTGGGCCTAGAGGGCTTCTCATGGGGTTCACAGTACCTACTCAGTACAACTCTCAAAGCAGGTTCCATGCAGGTACAAGCCATCACCTGAGTCTTTGCCTTTTTGTCTTCATTCTATTACTGTCAGTACAGTTTATTAATATTGGGGGGATTAAATGGTATGTACATCACTCTCCCTGTTAGTGTGCCCTCCCCAATGTCCCAGAAAGCCAACTTACCCTTGTTCTTATACTCCTGGAACACAGGAATGTCCCCTCGGCCAGAGAACTCATTTTTGTAGTTCAGTAGCACCTCCTTGACAGCCTTGTAGCCATGCAGGACCACGATGCGCCTTGAGCCCAGGTGTAATGTGAATACTGGCCCGAAACGCTTTGCCAGCTACAGGGACCAATGCACAAAGTGAAGCAGGGGGTAGACGGGAGTCAGCCTGCTCTAGACTACCCTCATCTCCTGTTATTGTTCCTGCTATTCACGGAGAGTTAGAGGACTTTGCGGGAGAGGTCATATTTGTCCAGTCTGTTGTGGAGAGACTCTCTTCACCTAAAGTTTACTGCGTTTGCAGGGGCCCTTTCCTCCATCCAGACACAATTGTCTTCTCTGTGGTTGTTTAATACGTGACAATGTTAATCACCCTATGGTTTGTTCCCAAAGTTAAGGCTCTATATGCCAGGATACTACCACCTAACTAGGAGTCAATGATACTGAAACCTATAGCTACCCTGTCATTAGCAAAGACAACCTGGAACACAGACATCAAGCATCAATTTCATGCCTAGAAGCATTTTGGTGTTGGCTAGCCCATGCAGTGTTCACAGAATTAGCAAAAGGCAGATGTTGTTATTCTGGTGAGTCACAGTTGGCTCAATATTTCCACTTCCCTTTCAGTCTGTTCTTAGACACAGGCTGATACCAGCTGGAATCCACCTGTTGTTGTATCACAGTTGGCACATGATGATACCAGCTGCATGGGGCATCTGGTCATGCATGGCACTACTCACTGTGAGTGTTCCATGTCCAAGATGGACTGGACTGTAAAACAGATGTAATGCAAATATCATGATAATCTATCATTGGATAGCAACTGACAATGAGGTTGATCTATATGCATGATATCTAATCTCTAGCTTGTTTTCTTGATGCAGCAATATTTCTCTTACCTTGGTGAAGGACTTGGGGATATTCTTCAAATCCACATGAAGAATATTTCCAAAGAAAGGAAGTGGGAAGGGTCCTGGGGGTAGGTTCCAATTGCTATAGATCTGTTTCCAGACAGATATGATCAGGAGGGTGACCACCCACACCAGCAAGGCAACGGTGATGCCAAGAACAGCCATGGTGCTTCTGGGCTCCCGTTGTAAACTTATGGGAATTTCCTGAGGAAAAACAAAGATTTTATAATGTGTCATTGAGAAGGAGGGTGACTCATCAGCCAATAAAACAATCTTCTTCCTTGGCCTAAAGCACTGGTTTATTATTAGCTACACTTGGCTATCATTTCAAAGGCTGAACCTTGTAGCTGTTGCCTCTTAGAAGTTGCATGATCTGACATGGATGAGGCTGGCTCTGGCAATACTCTGGTTGCTGGCACCTGCCACAGTGCTGGTAAGTACATGGAGGAACACCTTACCAACCCATAGGCCAGTCCTGGGGGTGGGAGGCTGTCCTCCTCCTCAACACTGATCAGCATAGTGGGCATGCATTCAGATCATGTTTGCATGTATTTGTTTGCTGGGAAAAGGCTTTTGCAAGGCAGTTCCAACCACGTACTGCCCACTCCGGGTCAATGCCAGCACCAGGCTACAAACACAAACTTCTGTTATGGTGCTGCAGCACTCTTGGTCCACCACCTGGAAATTGAAGGCAGAACAGGAAATTTCTACTTCCAAATTCCACTTCACACTGTCAAATCAACTAGAAAATTCAGTGAGATGAAAAACAGCAGCAAATAAAATTATCCAATTTTGAAATATTTTTCTGACTGTATGTATATGCTAATATTTGCAGTGCTGAGGCCCAAATCCAGGGTCTTGCACATGTAAGATAAGTGTGCCACTGACTTAGATGCACTGCCAAGCCTCCAAAATTCCCACTCATTTGTGCATAAGTAAATAAAAAATGTTCTTTAAAACAGTTTGTCAAATTCTGGAAAAAAAATCAGGGTCTTTTTAATTGGATCGTTTCATCAATGGGTTAAATTTGACAGAAGTTGTGTTTGTAAAGTACCTTGTGTTGTGTATGCAGGCGTGCATGCAGGGGTACTGCTCCACACTTCTCTGCATCATGTAAATACATGTGGCTTACTGATTGCTTCTTTCCCAGACTCCCACATTTTCTTCTCTGTTATGTTTTCTAGGGATTTTGTGGAACTTCGTGCTTTTTAAAAATAAGGAGATCATCTTTTCACCTCGTCTTCTGTTAATACAGAAAAGATCTTAGTTCATGCATTATAATTTTATATTTTTCTGTAAGCTGTGCATCTTTGGATACATTAGAAAACATGACAGTAGATCTGAGTCACAGATTTTGAGTTATTTTAAGCCTCAAGGTTCTTTCATCTATGTAAGACACTGTTCCATTACTTTCATGGGGGCCGGGGGAATTTCAGGGTGAGAAAAACTTGGTGCCAGGGAAACTCCCAGGAATCCACAAGGATGACCCCAGCTAAGATTCCTGATAATAGTGGAGAGGGTGCCTGAACTGGTCATCTCCTGTAATCAGATTGGTCACTATCCTGTCATCAGCAAGCCTTCATCCAGTGATGGAAACAGATGCAGAGATCTACAGCCAAGCACTGGGCTGAGTTCCAGGAACCCTGTTGAAGAGAGGGAGGAAGGATTGTATGAGCCAGGAGGGGCCAAAGACATCACAAGAGAACCCACAGAAACGACTAACCTTGGCTCATAGATGCTCACAGACTCTGGACCGACAGCTAGGAAGCCTGCGTGGGACTGATCTAGGCCCTCTACATATGTGTCACAGTTATGTAGCTTGGTCTATTTGTGGAACTCCTAGCAGTGGGATCAGGGCTCATCCCTAACCCTTGAACTGGCTTTTGGGAACCTATTCCTCATAGGGAGGAGTTTAGTCTTACCTCAACTTGTTATACCATGCTTTGCTGACATCCGTGGGAGGGCTATCCCTGTCTGAATAGAAGCAGGAGTGGATGGGGGCAAAGGAGAGGTAGGGGAAGGGAACAGGAGGAAGGAGGGAGGGGAAACTACAGTTGGGCTATATAATAAATAAAAAATTAATTGAAAAATGACACTGTAAACCACACACAAATGTTCTCTGAATAAACTATCAGTAGTGTAGACTGTTTTGTTCTTCCAAATCCAGCTGTCATTTTTCTCTTTGCTCATTAACTCTCCTAGCCTATCACAAACTGGTGTCAACTTTTTTTTTTAAATTCTTCCCTCATACGATACATCTAGACTGAAGTTCATTCCCCTCCACCTCCTCTTCCCTCAGATAACCTCAATTTCCCTTCAGAAAAGATCAGGCCTCTTAGGGATATACACTGAGACTAGGCACAGCCTCTCATATCAAGCCTGGGAAAGGTAACCCAGTTAGAGGAAAGGGGTCCTAAGAGCAGGCAAAGGAGTCAGAGACACCCCCGACTCCTACTGTTAGTCATCCCACAAGAATACCAAGCTAACAACCATAACATATATGAAGAGGACCTAGTATAGACTCATGCAGGCTCTATGATTCCTGCTTCAGTTTTTGTGAGGCACTATGAGCCCTGCTTAGTTGATTCTGTAGTCTGTGTTTTGAGATTCCATCTTATACCTGTCAGAATGGCTAAAATCAACAACACAAGTAACAGCTTATGCTGGCAAGGATATGGAGCAAGTGGAACACTGCTCCATTGCTTGTGGGGGTGCTAACTTGTACATCCACTATGGAAATTATTATGGTGGTTCCTCAGAAAACTGAGAATCAATTTGCCTCAAGACCTAGATATAACACTCTGGGCATATGCCCAAAGGACACTCCATCGTACCACAAACATACTTGATTAGCTATGTTCATTTCAGCTTTATTTATAACAGCCAGAAACAGGAAACAACCCAGATGTTCCTAAAGAGAAAAATAAAGAAAATATGATACATTCACACAATGGAGTATTATCTAGCTGTTAAAAACAATGACATGGGCAGGACTCCACTGGCAGGGGCAAACTCCAGGCCCTGCCATTTGGACAACTTGGCTATCATCTGGGCCCAGATCCAGCACTTTGAGTTGGTCAATACCAACATCTACTTCATCTGTGAACTGCTGGACTGTGTGAAAGAACCAGTTCTGCAGAACCAGAGCCACAGGATCACCATGACTCTAGGCGACAGCAGGATATCATTTCAGTAATGGTCCAGTGCTGATGGCATGGCAGAACCCAGAAACCTTGAACCAGACCAATGACTTATTGCAATGACTATTTGCATGTAAAGCTGTTTGAGCAAAAATATATAATACATATATACTGTGTGACACAGCAGTTTCCGAAGTCACTATGACGAATGAACTTTTGATGGAGAGGTGGGAAAGATAGAGGAACAAAATGGTCCATGAGGGGTGGAGAGAGGAAGAACTAGAGATGTGACAGTGGTGACAGGTGTGAGAGAAGGATGATGTCGATGGAAGAACATGCAGTTGCCCAGTATGGTGCTCAGGGTGGTGTGTAGCAGCCTGGAGCTTTTCAAGACTCTGTCCCTGAACTCCACACCTGCACAGTTGCCCTGGCTCTGAGCAATGACAGGATGCCCAATACAAAGGATGCTTCTTTTTTGGACTGAACCTCCTCAAAAGATCTCCACGGTCTGTATGTCCCCCAGGGGCCATGTTGCCCAGTCTGTGCTGCTGGCCCAGGCTGTGATAAAGCCCGCGGTCCATGTAGATGTCCATGATCTGTGTCACCACCTGAAGCCACTTTGATGTTCTGTAGATGGATTTTTCTTTGGGCCAGAAACTCACAAAAAGCAACACAGAAACTTATTATTAATTATAAAAGCTCGGCCTTAGCTTAGGCTTGTTTCCAACTGGCTCTTTTACTTAAATTAACTGACATTTAAAAATCTATAATCTTCCACATGCTTGTAACCACATCTCCATTGTGCCCATCCTGGTTATTCAGTGTCTGGTGGGCAACTCTGCCTTTTTTCTTCCCAGACTCTCTCTGTCCAGAAGTCCTACCTATGCCTTTTACTAACTATCAGCCATTGCTTTTTATTAAACCAATTAAAGTGACACACCTTCACACAGTGTAAAAGAATATTCCATAACAATTTCCATGATCAGGGCTGCTGCCAAAGACCATGTTTGGGTCTATGGTCCTACTGCAGCTGGGGGCTGTGTTGATGCCTATGGCCTATATTACCACCAAAGGCCATGGAGATGTCCATGATCTTTGCTATCACCAGAAACCATATTGATGTCCATGGCCTGTGTTATCACCTAAGGTCATGTGGATGTCTGTGGGCGGGCTGTGCTGCCACATGGGGCCATGTTGATATCTCTGGTCTGTCTATGATTTGTACTGCTGCCCGACATCCTGTTGATGCTCATGGACTGGGTTCCTGCTGGTGTCTTTATTGGTATCCACGATCCATGTTACCCTGGAGGCCATGTTGATGTTCTTGGTCTATGCTATCCATGAAGGCTATAATGATGTCTGTGGCCCACGCTTTGACAGAGGCCCATGTTGATGGCCGTGGTCTGTACTTATACTATAGCCAAATGGAGGTCTTTGGAACATGCTGATGCTGGAGAGCATGTGGATGTTTGAGGTCTGTGCTGTTGCCAGAAACCATGTGGAAGCCTGTGATCCATGCTTCAGCTCACTGTAAAGGGCAGGGAAGCTACTTTTGTAGTGGTATTGATGACTACAGATGCACAGCTAAGAAAAAGGGACATAGAAAGCTTCTGTGGTAACTAACCCCTACTCACCCAGTCCTCCCAAAAGTAACAACCTAAAAAGGAAGGCATCAAAGAGAACACTCAAAAATTGTGATAAGGATGCTGAAGTGTAGCTCTCTACAACTGCTAACTTCGGTGAGGGTGCAGACTGAGAAGGACTCAGTTTTTTTTTTTAAAGAGATTGGCTGCTGAGAGTTTGACCATGCATGCTCCAGTGATTATATGGACAACACAAATTGAACTTTTTTTTGGGGGGGGAATGTTACAAGGATGGGGAAGTGGACATGGAATGACTGGAAATGACCATGACTAGAGGTACATGATAGGAAATTCTCAATAATCAATAAAGTATTATGTTGGGATAAAAACAATGACATCATGAAAATTTCCAGCAAATGAATGGAACTAGAAAAAAAAATCATACTGCATGAAGTAACACAGACCTAGAATGACAAACATGATCAGTGCCTTGCCAATTGTCATCAGAGAGGTTTCTTCTGGCAGCTGATGGGAGCAGATGAAGAAACCCACAGCTGAACATAGGCAAAACTCCAAACAGGAGCTCTCCATGGGGTTCCTCCCCTTGGAGCTTGGGGAACCCCTCAGAAGAGGGGGGGTAAGACTTGCAAGAGATAGATGTGCCAAGGACAGGTGTCATCTTTAGCAGGGACTTCAGGACCAGTTCTTCATATGATAAGATTTAATGGTGTGACTTGTAGATGACTGGGTCATTGTGTCCCCTCCTCTCAATTCTCCTATGTTTTCCAAGGCATGAGCATGTTCCAAGGGTATAACATAGGCTGTCTTCACTATTAGCACCCATTCTCCTGTCTTGGGCCTGAATTGGCCCTTCTGATTGGTGCTGGAGGGGTGTAGTCCTCTTTACTCAGGCTGAGTCAGTCCTGGGATCTGGAGAACTGAGTGGGAAGATGAGGGCATAGGGGTAGAATAAACCTCTGGAACCTACGACTGAGAATGCCTGTACCTGGACAACGCACCTGAACACACACATTCTGAAAGGCAGAATGTGCCCAGGCAGCATTAGGTAATAAGTACAAATGTTCAAGTCTTTTGAAAATAGTGGCATTCATGTGTATTTGATTGTTTGAAGTGATGGCTTTCACTTTCTTTGCATATTGCTCAATTGACTGGACCTGAAGTTTAGGTCAGATAACAGCTGCACAGAGCCACTGTGCCTAATGCCACGGTACTGGTTGTTTTTCATGATTTCATCACATTTGGGATGCCAAGTGTTCAGAGTGGAGATGATGTTGGAAGAGGTTTCTTCTTTCCTAGTTAACTCCCAGTATTAAGTGTGCTGACAGTACTAATTGAGAGCTCAGATGATGACATGTTATGACTGAGACAGTTCTTCAGTTTTTTTTTTGTTCTTTTTTCTTTTTCAAGACAGGGTTTCCCTGACCATACTGGAGCTCACTCTGTAGACCAGGCTGGCCTCAAACTCAGAGATCTGCCTGTCTTTCCCTCCTGAGTGCTTGAATTAAAGGCACGCATCACCACTGCCCACCTTTCTCTTTTTTTTTCTATATGCAGAGCTCTGTATTGACAGCCATTTCTTCTCAGTGATTTCAACACGTCCTCAGCCCTTCTGCCTCTGTGAATCCACTCTGTGGAGGAAGCTGCATGTCTTACCACCTTGCTCTGATCTGGTGCTACGTGGGTCTCACTGTCACTCACTGCCTTCTGTAGGTTGGCTGTGATATGTCTTGGTATGGACCTCCTTCTCTACTCAGCTTGGAGTTTGCTCAGGTTATTGCATATGTACACAAATGCTTTAAATTAAATTTGGGGGTATTTTCAGCCATACTTTCTTAGAAAAGCTTTTCTGTTCTTTTCTCTTCACCCATTGTCAGATATTGCTCATGATCCTATGGGTCATTGCTCTAGGTTGGTGATATTGCTCATGTTGTCATTGCTCTTTGAGAAGAGACACTGAGATTTTTCCTCTGCCATTCACAAGGGTTTCTCTTGTCTGCTCTTCTCATCAGAGTGACAACTTCTGAAGAAACGCATGGAAAATGTGAAAGTGAAAAAAATACTGGTTAGAGGATGTTAGCTTACAGTTCAGAGGTTTAGTTCATTATTATCACAGGGAGGAGCATGGAAACATGCAGGCAGACATGATACTGAAGAAGGAGCTGAGAGTTGAGCAGTTTGATCGGCAGGCAACAGGAAGTGAACTGTGTACCCCATGGAATGTAATTTGAACAATGGAGACCTTAAAACCCACCCCACAGTGACACACTTCCTCCAACAAGGCTGCACCTGCTCCAACAAATCTCCTAATAGTGCCACTCCCTTTGGGACCATTTTCTTTCAAACCATTACATTGTATTCCCTGGCCACCAAAGACTTGGAGACATATAATGCAAAAATATATTCAGCCCAACTTCAAAAGTCCCTATAGTCTGTAACAGTATCAAACTTATTCAAAACTCTAAAATTCAAAGTCTCTTCTGAGATTCATTCAATCTTCACTGTAATCCCCTACTTCCAACATATATTGGCACAGGATATACATTATTGTTCTAAACTATAGGGAAGGGGGCATAGTGAGGAAATACTGGGTCAAAGCAAGACTGAAAACCAGCGGGGCAAACTCCAAACTCTGAATCTCCATGTCTGATTGCCAGGCCTCCTTAGCCTTATTCCTCAGGGAAAGGTGAGTGTGCTATCTGCCTGCTCCACAGCTCCACCACACAGGACAGTCAGATCCACAGCCCCACAATGCAGGACAATCAGACGCAATAAGCAGTCAAGTCAAAACAGGAACTCAGTTCATTACTGTGAGCATCAGCTTATGTAGGTTAAATGACACTGTGTGATGTGGGGGTACCTCCAGCCAATGAGAGACAGCCAAGCCCTCCCTCTGGCTGGAGGGGCATCTACCTAGATTTTGCTGTTTCATCCTCAGTAGTTTTGAGACTATTCCTCAAACTCAAACCAGGCTTTTCTCTGTTCTACAGGCCTGAAGGTACAGGTCCTGAGATAATTTTGGCCCAACATCTCCCCATTTTTTGTTTTATATTCCACCCCCTACCCCAGTCATCAAGCAAGAATAGCCCACCCAGGAGAGAGTATGGGGTCAGGGCCACCCTTATCCAGAGTTCCGACCCAGATACCCTCAAACTGAGAGTTCATCTGTGGGGTGAGATGTACCGAGCCTATCATAATGTACTCAAAGGGCCATGAGTTGTACCTGTCATATCTGCTTTTGGAATTCTTGTTTCAGCCTTTGGAGAATGCATGGGCCAAAAAGACAGATCAATAAACAAATAGCCATTAGCCCAATTAGGGAAGAGATGAGTGTGGTAAGCCATGGTGACCAATTAAACCAGGTCTCATAGGACTTAAATAAACCAATATCTCTTCTTAACTCATGTAGGGTTCTTGTAACTATCCTGGAATAGTCCACATAGAAGTAACATTCTTCCCCAAGTGCCCTGAAAATTCCTCCCTGTTCCATAAACAATAAGTCCAAGCCTCTCCTATTTTGCAAGGTTACCCTTGCTAAGGAGTCTAAAGACTTTTGTAAATAACGTAATGCATGCTCTGTCTTTTCTAAGGTTGTTGTCAATTGTGAGCAAATTATTCCCATTTCTTGTCATAAAATAACCAGGGATGAGGTGCCAAGGGTAGTCCTGGCCACCCCTAGCCCCATTAATGTGGTGACAGCCAGGGCTGTTAGGGGCTCTCTCTTATGCCTTTGGGCCAGTAATAATTCTTATGTGCGGTAAAGTACGTGAGGGAAAATTAATGCAAGCAGGCAAGTATCATTATACTGAATGATCAGTGGGTCAGACAGGCAGGGAGGAACCCCCATCTAGTGGCAGATCCAAAGATACCCACGATCTTTAGGCACCCTCCATGAAGCTGTAGGCCCATTAGCCACATCACAACTGAGGTTAAGAAAAGGATGTCTGTTGTACGAGACACAAGTTGCATTTGACATCTGCCAAAGGGGGATAGTCAGTCCTGATATCTCTCCCATTTCAGGGTTTTCCCATCTACAAATATCAGCTTTATCTAGTATCTCATAAGAGCCATTTACCCCAAAGACTTCAAAGTAAGGGGGTAGTGGCTGTAAGCAAAGCCAACAGGCCTCAGTGGCTTCAGAGTGGGTAAGGTTTAAAGCCATAAAGGCCATCTTAATGGTCTCCATCAA
>LOEQ01012610.1:0-21191 GCA_001685075.1 Bramus lutescens
TATAAACTGATTGACCTAGTAGCTCAGACTTCTTATTAACTCTTATAACTTATAGTAGCCCATTATTCTTTTCTATGTTAGCCACATGGCTCGATATCATATTTAGCAGGATAATCACATCATGTTTCTTCTGTGATTGAGTCAGGACTGCAGACGAAGCTTTTCTCTTCCCTGAATTCTCCTGTTCTCATTGACCCACCTCTATTTCCTGTCTGGTTGCCCCTCCCATATTTCCTGCCTGGCTGCTGGCCAATCAGCGTTTATTTAAAATATAATTGACAGAATACAGACCATTGTCCCATACCAACCAAGCACATATGTGAGAAAATTTGAAGGAACCTCATTCTTAAAGAATTTTGATGCTAATGCAGCCTACCTGCCACAACCAGATTAAATCTACTATACTTTAAAGACAAACCCAAATTATCTAGTTTGAGAATAATCTACAGTTGTGCTGCATGAAATCTGTGCTGGACTTAATCAGTATAGGCCCAAATAGGCAACCTCATTGCATGATCAGGAAAGAAATGTTGATGAACATGCCAAATGACCAAACTGTCTATTTTTCTAATCACCAAACTTTCAGCCCACTGTAAATCTCCCTAGAAACTCAGACTCCAACTCCACAATAGAGAGCATCCAAAATCCCATGCAAGTATGCTCTCACATATACAATCTGGGAATAGTGGTATCAGTTGAATGCACATCTCTCTCTTCCAAATATGTTTCTACCTCCCTGTCTAGAACTTGTGGACAAACTACAAGAAGTAGCAAAGGATATCTTTCAGATGATCTAAAATTGCACACCTTAAAGTAAAGGTGGCATCCTGTGTTAGCAATGTATTGAAAAAATATTAACCACAGAAGCTCCCAAAAGTAATGAAATGTTAGCAGTCTGATCTCAGATCCAGACTGTGACATCAGCTTTGCGTCATCCAGTTATTTTTTTCTGGCCTCTGCATTTGCACAGTGTATATACTTGCAAATACAGGCTTACATAAACATGTGTAAAGACACACATACACAAATAAGTAAATCTTTAAAATTTCTTCCAGAAAATTTTATATCATCCTCCATGGCCATATCACACAAATGTTAGTTATGACCTCTATTAGAATCATAAATTCTCCTTGAATTCTAACAGTCACATTACTACACAAACAGACACATTTGGGTCCAGACAAATAGTACCCTAAAAAGAACAATATTCGTAGAAATCCACTTAATATTGTGAACCCAAGTCACACTGTTCTGGTACTGGTTTTTGGTTGTTTAGAGTGTGCCTCTTAGCTGTTCAGCAATGCTTTGGAAATACAAAGCTACATTTTTTCCTGTGTCCCTTCTTCCTAGTTCTATCCTTCTCTCCCCACCTAAGAGTGATTTCTATAAATGTATCAAGAACAAACAAAAATCTCCATTGTTTTCATATACCATATTCATCATGAGAACCCCAGTATTCAATCCCACTTCATTCTGATGTGTTTGTATCCAATACTGTCTCAAGATTTTACATGGACATCTACTATGACACTATTTACAGCTTTACATGTCTCTGGAAATTTCTGAGTTCAGCAAGACAAAAGTGTTTTTCTGATTTCTTATATATTCATCTTCTATCACAAAATCTGGCAAAGAGTTTCTGGCTTCATGTATTTATTAAGCCCAAGTTTGAATATGAAGTGATAAAGTATTCAAGTGCTTATTAAACTAATAGTGTCCTCTTGGGGAAATACAAAGGGGTACAGAATAGTCTATTATCATTCAAAGTTTGAGGAGAAATTTAGACATTTGTAAGCTCCTAACAAATGAATAAATGGATAGATCATTCAACTAGTATATAGTTATGTGAGTCAAAGCTGCAAATTCCAAATCTCAATATTTAATTGAAATGTCTTAGAATCAGAATTATCAGAAACCTACAAAATGTATTGATGAATTTTTCTTTGAAAATGACTGTCATTATTTCAGAGAAGATAAGTCAAAGTTATAAAACTGTGTATTAGCCCAGAAAAGTATTTAGATCTTTAAAAAGGTCTAAGCTCATATTACTAATTAGGTTTGAACACACATAGTGCAGGTTGATCTGAAACATATGACAGCCCTCCTGCATGCTCCCATGTGTTGGGAGTGCAAGGCTAAACTATCAGACTGGTTTGGAAACCTTGAGAATAAGTAAACTGCAGCTTACAATATTGGTGAATCACTTGTAATTTTAAAAATCAACAAATCCAGATGCAATCGTCTATGGAATTTTTAAATTAGAATGTGAGCAGCGTGAAAACTAATGGTGCCATGCTTCAGCGTCTGGGGAAAAGTTCGTATAATATAAGTGTTTTCATCGATGTTTTTGTGAGCTGGCAAACAGCACTTCAGATGCGAAAGTGAGTGTCTTTCTTTCTGAGGATTGTATTTAGACAAGATTCTTCAAAAAGTCAATGTACAGTGACAATTAAATATGACTCATTCCATGTTAAAACTTCAGAATGCATTTGATGAAGTTAGCTTGCAAATAATTCATTTGAAAAAGTGAGCCTATAAAATGCTATGACACTCTGGTCCCTCAAAAGTATATTTCATTGTTATTGCTGTTAATTATTAATTACTATTATTATCATTTGCATGCATGATAGTAATTTTGTTTTTTGAATATATCTATCTCTCAGAAAGTAAGATTTTGATAGATAACATGCAAGCATTCTTATTCTGTTAAACCTTATGCTAATGTATGAAAATATTTTTGCTAAGATCTCTGTCAGCTTTGTTTTATCTCATGTTGAAAGTAGAGACTGACCTCACAGAAGCCAGCTCAATATGTTCCTTGGATGACTGATGTGTCCTTGGGACTATGAGTCACAGCTTGATGAGCCTGTACACTGATAGGCTTGCCTGAGGACTTCATTGTACTTCCTTCCCAAACAATGATGGGGTTCTTTACAGTGTGTAAAAAACAAACACACTTTATTGACACTTTCATTTTGTGTTTGGCCCTTCCGTCTTGGTGGTTTACCTGCTGAAACCTGTCTTATGTTTGTATAACACTTGCTCTGATTAATATTTTCTTTGATCGTCCGTTCTAATGAGGCCGATAAAAACCTATGCACTATCTGGTTACACAAATGCCTGTTTCACACTGTGCCTTGGTCTCAATATAGCATTCCATTTCGTTCACCTTGGTGTGAGTTTCTTGCTTTTCTGCGCTATCATTTTTGGGAGAACCCTGTATTACCTATCAGTTCTATGGTCACAGGCACTGATTTCAGCTGCCTCCAAGGCTTCACTTTACCTCAACAAGCCTACAAGACTCTCCATATCCTCATTCATATATAAGAATTCTAAGGGAAATCTCCTGTAACTGCCTTTTGCAAATGTGAGCATTCTTGGGATCTGCAAATGGCAATCACTTTATCTTAACGTAATTTCTTTTGCTTCTCTATACAAAAATGTAAATGAAATAGAAACTTGATCTAATGAAAAGCCCACAAAATATTCCATAAGTCTGCCGTATTTTTCTTTGTTTAATTTGATATGTATTATCTTGATTTATGATAAATTTTAGATATAATATATACAATTACTTTCACTGTTTACAAAGATATCTGTGTACAATTAATAAGTCGTTTCCCCCAAAACTGATACATTTAGGAGATAAATATGAGGGATAAAACATCTGCTAATTATCTCAATATAGCCACATGATGATATATACATATTTTTAATAAAACATTGTGTATGGTACATAGATATAACTTGATTTTTATTTTCAAACATTAATTCCAAAACTATAGAAAATAATAAGATCATAATTGCAAAGAAAATACTGGGTAAAAATGAGGCCCTGTAAGGAGAAGGGAAATGCCAGAAATTTCATTGTTAGAGTCAGTGCTGAGCCACTCCGATTTTTAAGTGATTTTTTTTAAAGGAGCTTCTTTTTAGCATGGTGATCTGTCCTGTCATGGCTAATGTTGTTCCTATTGTTTGTGTAGATATGTATATGATACTGGATATATAATACATGTTCATTAAATGTTATTGAGTAAACCCAATTCTCACTGTCTTTATCTTACTATACTAAGATAATTAGTCATCATCTTTTTAACTCTCAACCATTTTGTGACACTCATATATTTGCTAAGGCAAAGTAGATACTGCACTTATGACACTCAATTATCATAAGATTTCTCTTAAAGTAGGAATTATTATCATGATATTATTGATTAGAAACATATATCTCAGAGTGTTTTAAAGATTTATTTAAGATGGCACAACAATGAAATGCCAGAAATGAATTGCAAATCTGCATTTCTACATACAAAACCCACAACATCATAATCCAATTTACACAAGCACTACTAGACACAACTCTACCTTTAGAGAAAAAACATGTTCTTTTCCAAAAGACATTTACTGTGTGTGTGTGTGTGTGTGTGTGTGTGTGTGTCTTTGATGTTCATGAGTATTTATTTGCTTGTATTTATGTGTTTCTGTGTTCTTGGAGCCAGCAGAAACCAGAAGAAGGTTCACAAATTCTTGAACTGGACATAGAACTAGTTGTAAGCTTTTGCAAATGAAACCCAAGTTCTCCTCAAGAGAAATAAGTGATCTTAACCACTGAGCCAGTTTTCTATCCCAAAAGGACACTTGGTGTCTTAGTATGTTTGGTTTAGTATGACTTGCTTGAAATGAAAGACCCTCGAATTTCTAAGGCCACAAGGGAAGTCCCCAGACTCAATAATCCAAGCCAGCAGAGGCAACAGCAAGAGGTTTATTTCGATGGCACTGTAGGGTGACTCAAGACTCGGGGGAGACTGAGCACACCGAGCAAAATTCCAGCAAGCTTTGATAGGCAAAATTGATTATGTAATCGGCAGTTTTCAGAGCATAAAGATCATTGGCTATTTTAAACATTTCAGACAGTGACAAGGTTCATGATGAGGACAAAGCTGTTTGTTCATTCCATTTCCCAGATGTTCCATTCTGGCCCTGGCCTTCCCCATCTGGTTTTCGTTAGATTACTCAAGGGCACAGACTGCTCCTTTTGTGAACTGCTGGCCTTCTAAGTTTGGCACATGTGCCGACCACAGATATCCTGTTCTCCTAAGCAAACAGGATGTTCTCATAGGAACAGGCCAGCTGCAGGTCCTGAGGAGGTCCTGAGGGTCTTTCAAGCAAACAGGATGATCTTCTAGGAGCAGACCAGCTGCAGGTTCTGAGGGGTTCCTGAGGGTCTTTCAGAAATACCCATGTAGAATATGCTAGACTAGAACTCACAGAAATTCTCCTGCCTCTGCCTTCTGACACAAAACTTCACTTTAAAGAATGCATATACAGTCCAAAAGGTAAGTCACGTAAACTAGCTAACACAAACAAGTGAACCAATAAGAATTATATTGTAAAATACAGAGAGAATTTTATGCTGATCACTAGAACAATGTTAGACAGTGGTGACCAAATTATAGCTGCAGAGGAGAAATTAGTTCTTGAGTTCCAGAACATAAGGTAATTATCATGTATAAAAATTTATCATGCATTTAAAAATAATTATAAGGGAATCATTAGAAGGATCCCAATACATAGAAACATGTGAGAGGTGATAAATGCTAATTACTCTAATTTTTTATTACATAGAAAATATATAGCTATACTTAGATAACGAAATAAATGTATCCAATTATTATGCTCTACTTCATAAATATTTTCAAATATTATGATGACTGAAAATTTAGAAAAAATGTAGTTATAGCATAAATTCTTTGCAAAGACCTTCAATTATGCTACAAATAAGACTGCTAATAAGAACCAATAGATTGACCAGGTTGTATCTATAATATATTATATATAATTAACCTTCTAAGTACATGAATATAAGAGTGAGAAAAAGAATTAAAAAATATTTATAAGAATTATTAGTAGATCCCAGAACTGCATTCTACTTATACTTAATGAGAAAAACGGCAGCAAAATAACCAATAATTACACAAATATGTTCACTTTTCCTCATATAAATAATATGTGAAATTCAAAATATCATTAAAAATGATTCAACTTTCCATGAAGGTTCCACATGTTCATATCTGAACATAACAGTGGGATTAATTACAATTAAACAAAACATCCTGTCTAGGTTTTCTATTTTTGACTTTTTTTAAAATTTACTTTGCATACTGACCCAGTTTCCCCTCCCTCCCCCAAAATTCTTCTGTGCCCTCCTCCACTTCTTTTCCATTTCTATTCAGAAAGCACAGCCCTTCCATGGGAGTTAAGAAAACCAGGCACGTTAAGTTTTGGCAGGACCAGGCAACCCAGAATAGAGAATAGGTTCCTGGAAGCCACCTCAAGTGACAAGGACAGGTATTGATCGCACTGCTAGCAAACCCACTAACAGAGAAAGGTACACAATGGTCACACATACATGCAGAGGCTGTAGGATGACCCCATTCCATACAGGCCGTCTAGCTGTCATACCAGAGTCAGTGAGCTCCTACAAAATTAGGTCAACCTTCGCTGTGGATTCCCCTGTCATGACCTTGACCCCTCTGGCTTGTAGGATCCTTCCTCTCTCTCTTCAACAGGACTCAGGGAGTTCAGCCCATTGCTTGGCTGTGGGTCTCTGCTTATGCTTCATTCAGTTACTAGATGAATTTTCTCTAATGGCAATTAGGATGGTCACCAATCTGGATTACAGGAGAAGGCCAATTCAGGCACTCTCTCCACTATTGCTAAGAGTCTTAGCTGGGGTCATCCTGCGGATTCCTGTAAGCTTCCCTGGTACCAGGTCTCTCCCTACTCCCCAAATGCTCCCCCATCAAGATATCTTTTTCATTATTCTTTCCTTCTGTCATATCCCCCCACCCAAACTGATTCTTCATGTTCCATACCTCACCGCCACTCCCTAGTTTATCCCATAGGTATCTTATTTTTCCCTTTCCAAGAAAATCCATGCATCTCTCTTCCTGCCTCTCCAGGGTTGTGGATTGCAGCCTGGCTATCCTTTACTTTACAGGCAATATCCACTTATGAGTGAATATATGCCATGTTTGCATTTATGGGTCTGGGTTGCCTCACTTGGATGATTGCTTTCTAGTTTCATCTATTCGCCTGCAAATTTCATTAGACTATTGTTTTTATACAGTTTAGTAATACTCTATTTTGTAAATGTACCATATTTTTCTTATACATTCTTCATTGAGGGGCATCTAGGTTGTTTCTGTCTATTACGAATAATGCTGCTATAAACATAACCGAGCAAGTGCCCTCGTGGTATGATTGAGCATCCTTTGGGTATATATATACCCAAGACTGGTATAGCTAGGTCTTGAGGTATATCGACACCCAATTTTTTTATTTTTAGAAATCACCACAATGATTTTCAAAGTGGCTATACAAGTTTTCACTTTCACCAGCAGTGGATAAGTGTTCCCCTAACGCCAAATCCTCTCCAAGACAGACAGTCATTAATGTTTCTGATCGTAGCCATTTTGACAGGAGTAAAACGGTATCTCAGAACCATTTTGATTCCCATTTCCCTGATGGCAAAAGATGTTGAATATTCTTTAAGTGTATCTCAGCCATTTGAGATTTTTCTATTGAGAATTCTCTCTTTAAATCTGTACCCCATTTTTAATTGGATTCTTCAGTGGTTTGATGTCTAGTTTTTTTGAATCTTTTATATATTTAGAGATCAGCCCTCTGTCAGATGTGGAATTGATGAATATCTTTCCACATTCTGTAGGCTGCAGCTTTATCTTATTGACAGTGTTCTTTGCCTTAAGGAATATTTTCAGTTTCATGAGGTTCCGTTATTTTAAATTGTCATTCTCAGTGTCTCTGCTGCTGGTGTTCCATTCATGAAGCTGTTTCCTGTGCCAGTGTGTTCAATACTACTTCCCACTTTCTCGTCTATCACATTCAATATAACTGGATTGATTTTGAGGTCTTTTATATGCTTGGACTTGAGTTTCGTACAGGGCAATAGAAAGGTAGCTATTTGCATTTTTCTATAGCCCAACATCCAATTATGCCAGCACCATTTATTGAAGATGCTTTAATTGTACAATTTTGGCTTCTTGGTCAAAAATCAGGTCATCGTATATGAGTGGGTTTATGTCAGGATCTTCTATGTAACTCCATTGTCCATCTGTCTATTTTTCTGTCAAAGCCATGCTGTTTTTATTACTATCGCTCCTGCATAGAGCTTGAAGTCAAGAGTGGTGATAACTCCCGAAGTTCCTTTATTAACAGGATCATTTTAGCTATTCTAGGGTTTTTGTTTTGTTTTGTTTTTCCATCTGTAGTTGAGTAATATTGTTTCAAGATCTGTGAAGAATTAGGTTGGAATTTTGATGGAGATTACATTATATCAATAAATTGCTTTTGCTAAGATTGCTATTTTTACTAGGTTGATCCTACCGGTCTGTAAGCATGGGAGATCTTTCCTTTTCGGATCTCTTCTCCAATTTCTTTCTTCAAAGACATAAAGTCCTTACCATATAGATCTTTTACTTGTTTGGTTAGAGTTAGCCCACAATACTTTATTTTAGCTGTGGGTAATATAAAGGTGTTGTTTCTTTAATCTCTTTCTCATCTCATTTATCGTTTGTACAGAAGAGAGCTTTTCTTTTGTTGTTGTTGTTGTTAATCTTGTACCCAGCCACATTCCTGAAAGTGATTATCTGCAGAAGGAAATTTCTGGTTGAATTTTTGTGCTCACTTTTGTATGCTATCATATTGTCTGCAAATAGTGAAAGTTTGACTTCTTCCTTTCCAATTTGCTTCCCCTTGATTTCCTTTCGTTCTTATGGCTATAGCTAGAACTTCGAGTACTATATTCTATATTGAATAGATATGGAGAGAGCAGACAGCCTTTTCCTCTTTCCGATTTTAGTGGCATTGCTTTGAGTTTTTCTCCATTTAATTTGATGCTGGCTGTCAGCTTGCTCCATATTGCTTTTATTATCTTTAGGTATATTCCTTGTATCCTTGATCCGTCCAAGACCTTTATCATGAGGGGTTTGGGATTTTGTTAAAAGGCTTTTACAACATCTAATTAGGTGATCATGTGGGCTTTTTTTCCTTCAGTTTGTTTATATTGTGAATTTCATTGACAGATTTCATACTTTGAACCATCCCTGCATTTCTGGGATGAAGGTTACTTGATGATGGTGGATGATTTTATTTACGTATCCTTGGATTCAGTTTGCTAGTATTATACTGAGTATTTTTGCATTAATGTTCATGAGAAAGAATGGTCTGTAATTCTCTTTTTTTGCTACATCTTTGAGGGGTTTGGATATAAGGATAACTATAGCCTCATAAGAGTTTGGTACAGTTCCTTCTGTTTCTATTGTGTGGAACAATTTGAATAGTACTGGAATTACCTCTTCATTGAAATTCTGGTAGAATTCTGTGCTGAAACTGTCTGTCCCAGGTCCTTTTGTTGTTTGTTTGTTTTGGTTGGGTGACTTTTAATGACTTTTTCCATGTCCTTAGGGATTATAAGTCCATTTAGATTGTTTATCTGGTCTTGATTTAATTTTAGCATGTGTTACCTAGACAGAAATACGTCAGTTTCTTTCAGATTTTCCAATTTCGTTGAGTACAAGATTTTTTTTTAAATAAGGCCAGATGATTCTTTAGATTTCCTCAGTGTCAATTGTTATATCCTTCTTTCATTTCTGATTTTGTTAATTTGGATATTCTTATTTACTGTTTTTACTGAATTAAATATTTTTCCCACTCCCCTTCCTTTCTCCCTTCTCCCTTCCAACCTCCCCTGTGCCCCTCCCCCCAGGCTCCCAATTCTCTGTAGCTGTGGACTATAGGATGGTTATTCTTTGCTTTGGTTTATATCTTCTATCCACTTATGAGTGAGTAAATACTGTGTCTGTCTTTCTAAATCTGGATTGCCTCACTCACTATAGTTTTTGTCTAGTTCCATCCAATTGCCTGCAAATTTCTGCCTTTTGGTTAGATTGGATAAGAGTTTGTCTATCTTATTGATTCTCAAAGAACCAACCTTTTACTTCATTGATTCTTTGTATCATTCTCCTTTTTTTCTATATCATTGATTTCAACCCTGAGTTTGGAGTTTGAGTTTTTCCTGACATATACTTCTTCTGAATATGTTTGCTTCTTTTTGTTCTAGAGTTTTCCGGTGTATTATTAAGTCACTAGTGTGAGATTTCTCCAATTTTTTTAAATATAGGTTCTTAGTGCTGTGAGCTTTCCTCATAGCACTTAGCACTGCTCTCCTAGTGTTCCATTCATTTGGGTATGATGTGGATTCATTTTCATTGAATCGTAGAAACTATTTAATTTTTCTTTATTTCTTCCTTAACCCAGTGGTAGTTCAGTTGAGAACTGTTCAGCTTTCATGGGTTTGATGGTTTTCTATAGTTGGTTTTATTGTTGAATTCTAACAATACCCCATAGTGATCTGATAAGATACAGAGGGTTATTACAAATTTTATATCTGTTGAGATTTTCTTTGTGTCCCAGTATGTGGTCAATTTTAGAGAAAGTTCCATGCAGTGTTGAGAAAAAAGTTTATTCTTTTGTGTTTGGGTGAAATGTTCTGTAGATGTCTATTAAGTCCATCTGAGTCATAGCATATTTCTCTGTTAAGTTTGTCTGGCAGAACTGTCCATTGGTGAGAGTATGGTGTTGAAATTTCCCACTATTAATTGTGGGGTTTGATGTGTAATTTAAGCTTTAGTAATATTTCTTTTACAAATTTTGGTGACCTTGTATTTGGGGCATAGATAGTCAAAACTGAGACTTCATCTTGATGGATATTTACTGTGATGAATGTCCTTCTCAATTTCTTTTGATTACTTTTAGTTTAAAGTCTATTTTTGTAGATATTAGTATAGCTACAAAGGTTGAAATATGTTTCTTGTATGCAGTACAAGAATGAATTCTGGTTTTGTATCCTTTATGTTTACCTGTGCCTTTTTATTGGAAAATTGAGTCCATTGATCTCTAGAGATATTAATGACCAGTGATTGTTATTTCCTGTTATTTTGGGCATTTAGTGGTAGTAATAGTAGTAGTTGTTGTTGTTGTGTGTGTGTTTCCTTTCTTTGTGTTTTGCTGATGTGCAATTATCTATTGCCTGTGGTTTTGTGGATATAACTTACTTCCTTGGATTGGAGTTTTCCTTCAAGGAACCATTTAGGGCTGGATTTGTGCAAAGGTATTGCTTAAATCTGGTTTTGTC
Organism: Bramus lutescens; assembly: GCA_001685075.1. Classification (NCBI taxonomy): domain Eukaryota; kingdom Metazoa; phylum Chordata; class Mammalia; order Rodentia; family Cricetidae; genus Bramus; species Bramus lutescens. Next base: position 11,216 of record LOEQ01012610.1, read on the forward strand.
ATGAAATATCTTAGTTTGTCTGTCTATGGTGATTGAAAGATTTTCTGGGTATAGCGGTATGTGCTCACATCCATGGTCTCTTAGTGTGTACAAAATGTCTATCCAGGACCTTCTAGATTTTGGAGTCTCCATTGAGAAGTAAGGGGTAATTCTTAAAGGTATGCCTTTATATGTTACCTTGATTTTTTTCTTTTGCAGATTTTGATATTCTTTCTTTATTCTGTGTTCTCAGTGCTTTGATTATTATATGGCTTTTATAATATTACTTCTTTTTTGTTTCAGCCCGTTTGCTGTTCTTTAAGCTTCTTGTACTTTCATAGGCATGCCCTTTATTGGTTAGAAAAGTTTTCTCCTATGATTGTGTTGAATATGTTTTCTATATTTTTGAGATGGAATTCTTTTCTTTCTATCCCTATTTTTCTTAGATCTGGTCTTTTCTTGGTGTCTTAGATTTCCTAGATGTTTTGTGTTAGGAATTTATTAGATTTAGCATTTTTGTTGATCATTTTCTTACAATTGAAGAAAATAGTTCAAAACTTAAAAATAGAAATAGAAACAAGAAGGAAACACATACTTAGGGAATTCTGGAAATGGAAATATCATGTAAGTGAACATGCACTACAGATGCAGGTATCACCAATAATATACAAGAGATGGAAGAGCAGTCTCAGGTGTTTGAAGATACAATCAAAGAAAATGATCAACAAAAATGCTAAATCTAATAAATCCCTAACACAAAACATCTAGGAAATCTAAGACACCAAGAAAAGACCAGATCTAAGAAAACTAAAATCTGGGCTGACAAAGATTATCCAGAAATTTGAGCCTATTCTAATTACTTCAAGTATCACCATGTCTTTCTTTTACATAAAAAGCATTTGGCAATTAATTCTGTGTCAATATATTATATACTATAGCAATGTACCTTATTATTCAGCGTAAGTAGAAAGCCTATGTTAACTGGTTTATTTTTTACAATGTTATTGGTATAGTCTTGTGTACATAGACACATGTAGGAGTATATAACAACTAGAAATGATCTTTAAATAATCTTTTTCAGAATCCTCAATTTGCATAAGATAAAAATAAAGTGAGTCTTTTAGTTTGTAATTGAGATATATTACATAGTTATGCTGAAATTAGAACTTTGTTCTCTTTTTTATTCCTATATTGGATCCTTCTATTCATATTCAATAAGTATTGAACAGAACTGAATTTTACAGATGTACATGAAAGTATATATGAAGTATATGTTCATATACTAAGATAAACTTAAAATAGCATTGGTAGTACACATTGCCATGCAGAGCCAGAATATAATAAGCAAAAGCAGAAAGGTCTTTTGTACAACCTACTCAGGAACTTTAAATAGAATAAATATTTGAAAAAAATTCATGAGTGACAATAGAGTCAATTGTTCTCACCATGTCAAGATTGACATTTTTATTCTGCATCATGAATATGTGACAATCATTTGCTTGAGTCACCATCCATGACATTTAATTCTTTCCTTGACACACTATCGTTAAAAAAAAATTGAAGATCATCTTTCACCTCTCCTTTGAGTAATACATCTACACCCCCTGTGATTAAGAGCCTCCTTGATGGACTCCCCCTCGTCCTCCAATCTTTCTTTATTTTCCCATAGAACAACTTGACAAGAGTTTGTCAGGTAATGGAGTTAAGGTTTATGTATCAAAACTCAGTGTCTCTCCTGACATGGGAGAGCTAGAGGTTCACTCTGAGGGAGCTGCTTCATTACGAAAACAGAGTTGCAAAGAGAACCGGGCCTCTGACCTCTTGGTTCACTGCATATTCCCATGTAAAGGTGAAGTCAAGGGAAAGTGGGGAAATGTCTGTATGACCTCTGAAATCTATTTTTTGCATTTTGAGAATGTCCTACATGAGTACTTAATTTACATCATTTTCATTGCACTTTCTCTCCATCAACTCCTTCTATGTGTTCTTCCCACTCTTTCTTAAACTCATGAACTTTCTTCTTTTATTATTGGTGGTGGTGGTGGTGGTAGTGGTGGTGCGGGCCTGTGTGTGTGTGTGTGTGTGTGTGTGTGTAAGTGTGTGTGTAAATTCAGCCTACAGAGCCCATTTAGTGTTGCTCCTGTGTATACATGCTTATCTATGAACACTTGGGATTAAATAATCTTGCTTGTCTCTGAATAAAACTAATTCTTTCCCTTTAGCAGCTATTAATTGCCTGTAGATCCTCATCTAGGGGAGGAGCTTTAAGACTTTCCTAATCTACATTGGTTTGTCAATTTGTGTTGATCCTTAACCCTAAGGCTCAGAGAACATTGTTAGAAGAAGAGACAGAAAGGAATGTGAATGTTTTGAAATATAAATATATAAGTTTTGCAGACCATAATGCTTTCAAAAAGTCAACAAAATTTACAAGCTCTATAAGGATAGTGTTTTGTTTCCCTGCTTATTTACAATTCCCTGAACATTTTATTCCTTTGGATAGACCCTGATTCTTTTTTTTTCCTGAAGTGCTTTTTTTTAACCTTTCTCTTGGTGCCCATCTCTCAATGATGAGTACTCTCAAGTCTTATATTTCTGAAAATGATATACTTTCGTACTCATTTTGGAAAAATATTTTTGCTGGTCAGAGGGTTTAGGTTAACAGGTTTTTTTAAAGCTTTTTTTGTGTGGTTTTATCTTTTTTTCAGTAAAATACCTTATGAATAATGGTTCTTGTTACTCTTTCCTGTATTTTTATCCCTTAGAATTTCTTCTGTCTTTAATCTTTGTGTCTCTAGAAGAGGTGGATCAGTTGTGGCTGTATGTGTAATGCATCATTACTTTTCAGCAATAACATCATGTATCCCTTCTCTACTGCATATTTCTTGAAGCTTAGTGAGTTGCTTATATTGGTATTTTTATGTAAGAGTTTTTATTATGCTTGAAAAGTTTTTAGCAATTTTTCTATCTGTATATTTTCTGTACATTCTATACCAGTATAGTTTTACCTATCTCAAAGTTAATGTATTCCTAGTTTATATGCATTCTTGGTCTTTTCATCTGTATTTCTATAGGGCAGTTTTTACGTTTCTGAGTCATACTGACTCCTATGAGGTCTATTATGTTTTTAATGGGATTGAATCTTTATTTTTCATTTGATTTAATATAATTCTATTTCTAAGAAATTTAATTTGGTATATTTTACCATCTATATCTCTTAGCACATTTATGCTTTTCCTCTTATTTTATTGAATGTATACACTTCATGAGTGTATTTATACACACTGCTCAAGGTTTTTATCTATGAGTTATTTTATCCAGGTCTATGGTACTATTACAGTAGTTCATCTGTTCCAATACAAGTGGATAAAGTTATGCCTCATCCCCAACAAGTTTCAATTGCCACAGTTACTCTGAGAGGTAAGTGACCTCATGGGACCCTCCCTCATCCACAAGGAAATGTTGATAGTCCGAATCTTGTCCAAGTCTTGTGAAGATAAGGATGGCTACAGTGAGCTCATGAGTGTGATGACTATCATTTCAATAACACATTGTTTTCTGGTATGCCTTCCCATCCAGGGCTTTTGCTCTCTTTTTGAGATATTTCTTGTGCCTTGGGTGAGGTGTTAATTACATTTATCTCAGATGGATCCCAACTCTTCACCATCACTTATTCCCAGCACTTCATCCAGTTACATATTTCAGTATTGGCAACTGTCTACTGTAGTAAGAAGAACTGAATACATTCCCACCTATGGTTAGTCCAATTAGCAATGATTAAACTCAGTAACCAGACACACAAAAAGAGTATATATACTTATATTCTTCCATAAGAGTTAGAACTTGCCTGTTATTAACCAGCCTTATCAATATGTGTCTGTGTGTATGTGTCTGTGTGACATCTGAACACGAAGAAGCTGATGCCCACATTTTGTGTGTATGTCTAATGCTCTTCATTTGTATTTTGTTTGCCTTTTTATACAAACTCTCTTACTGAACTTTAAACTATCTAAGTTTTTCTTGATCCCGATTAAGCAACGAATTTGCCACCTGCCCCCTTTGATGTCAATTCCCTTTACAAACTAAGTAACGCCTTCGACCTCTTGTGCTCATCAGTTCACATCAAAGGACCTGGTGATAAATCTCAGCAAAGCTGCAGCTCCTTTGTCCTGTGCTTCCTTCTCTGGTTCTCCAACTCTCAAATTGTAGTTTTGTTTAACTCTTCAAATTTTGAGCATTGTCTACTCTATTGAGGAAGCAAGTTCTCTTTGGTTTCTTCTTTCTGCATTGCAGCTATGAATTTTCTTATGAAACAACAGTCAAACGAATTATACCATTTACTCACATGAATGCAGAGGGCTTCCAAAAATATGACAATGTCTAACAATTGTTTCATACATTTTGTTTATTTTCATATATTTGCAAAACTTGATAAATATTTTACAAACACAAAGATTGCACCTTTTACTTGCTTTTCTTTATTCTGGAGAATTTATATACAAATATGTACCCCTAATATGGCACTATAGCCATTTATTGCTGTCCATATGTTCATGGTATGGGGCCATCTATGTCAAAGCATGGGAGTCACATAAGTGAGTACATCTTTATCAAAGAATAATTCTATCTACTGTCAAGAGCTCCACGGGAAGGGGTGGGACCTTTTGTTGCCATGTGTCATGGAGATCCTGCTGTTTTGCAACTGTAGGTTTGCCCTTTCACATGTTCCAACATATGAAGTTGGGGTGGGTCAACTCATAGCCCTGGGTCTAGGAGTGGAAAGTAGCTGGGTTGGTCAGCTCCTATTGGAAGGAGGCTCCTTGTTCTTCTTAGCTGCCTGCCTAGCTTACACAGAAACTGTATTAATTAAATCACTGTTTGGCCCATTAGCTTTAGCTTTTTATTGGCTAACTCTTATATTAATTTAACCCATTTCTATTAATCTGTATATTGCCACATGGCTGTGGCTTACCAGGTAACATTCCCAGCATCTGTCTCAGGTGACTCCATGGCTTCTCTCTTACTTTGCTCTTCTTTCTCCCAGCATTCAGCCTAGCTTTCCCTCCCTATCTAAGTTCTGCCTTGCTATAGGTCCAAGGCACTTTCTTTATTCATTAATGGTAATCACAGAACACAGATGGGACTCCCACATCAAGCTCCTTAGCTTTCCCCCATTGTCACTACCCAGATGAGCTCTTCAGCACTGCTTAAACTAGCTGACCCAATGCAACCTGCATCAAAGAGCAGGGCCAGTTCTGTTCTCAGGCCTCCAGATCCAGGTCCCCCTCACTTATATCACCAGGGACTGTTCTATTATTTTATCCAGGTGAGGTGCAGAACCCTCCCTCCTGATTGCAGTAGGGGAAAACTAGGGGGAGAGCAACAGCTATCTTGCTCTCATACCCTCAGGACTGGCTCACCTACTTCTGTACAACAGAGTCATCTCTAGTGTGCTGCCCAGGCCAGGTGCCAGGCCTATTCTCCTGTGTGCTGCTTTGTTTGTTTGTTTGCTTAGTTATATTTGTTTTTATGGTTCAGATTTCAGATTTTTCTTTTAAATTTGAATTTGAATGGAGCAGGTTTGAAAGTACAGAGGGCAGATGTCAAGAGATGGGCAGATATGTAGTATTGTACTGAATGAAGTGAAATCTACAATCATTTTGTTCAATGAGTCATCTAACCAACCCCTGCATTAGTTTTTTTAAGTATACCTTACTCGATGAAGTTTCTAAAAGGCTTTTTCATATGTATGAAGTGGGAATTTCACTTTATTTTTTTCCACATATCTTTTAGACATAGCACTAGCTTGGGAGGCACTAGCTAATGTGTAGATCACTCTCACTAATTTTTCATCAGATGAATGTTAGACATTTTTGAGTAAACAAAAGTGGAATAAGGCTGAACTGGACAGACTGCCTCAGACTGTAGCTGTTTTAAATGGAACATTAGGAAACACCAAGTATGTTCTAGAGCTAGTGAGAATCTCCGAAAACTCAGAGGAGATAGGTCTTTCTCTCATAGGTGTATGCAGGGGAATTGCCCTACCCATAGAACAAACACAACTAGAAAGATATGAGCCCTGCTGCTTAGAGAGCAGAGTTTATTACAGACACAACAAAAGGAAATAACCCTGTGATGATTTGTCAATCGCAACTAAATGAAGACATGACTTCATTTGACAAACAGTGAAATTAGCAGAGTTCACACTGGAAGTAATGATTGTCACTGGGGAAAAAATAAATCTTGAGGAAGGAAGATTCATACCACCGGAAGGTCCAAACTTATATGACAGCTTATTTCCTAGGAAACTAGGATGTGACATGTATTCCAGGCATCTGGAGAAGCTATCTACAAAAAAGGCTTCCTGTCTCTGACACAGAAGACAGAACATCCCTTTGCATAGTCTACCAACTTGGGATTCTAATTAAGGTTGTATTGATGGCACCTAGCTATGGAGATGAGCATCCATCTCTCATTTCAATGATAATTGTCTCTCTTTCATTTGTCGTAGCTTACTGACACTTTGCCAAGGAAAATACAGCAGCTTTGCTTCCTCCCTTTTGTATCACATATCGATTGTTGAGGGAGGGTGACTTATTATTGATTCTTGACAACTACACACACACATACACACACACACACACACACGATTGAACTAGGCATGCTGGGCTACATTTATAATCCGAACACACACATCCAGCCAATCTGAACTACATAGATTTGCTATCTAAAAAGCAAACAAAAGAAATTAAAATCAAAGAAAAACAGAAACAATCATAAAATAGTTTATTAATATAATGAATCTTTCTTGTCTCACCAGCCAACTCCCAAATTATGACATGGAGACTTATTTTTTTGTTGATCTTCATTTTACCATGTAGTTTTTACCTCTCTTTAATGTTGTACTTCTTGTTTTCTCTCTGAGTCTGTATGGCTTCTCTGATTCCCTTCCCTGGGTCCTCTTTGCTTCTGGAAGTCCCACTTATACAACCTGACTTGTCATTGGCCATTTAGCTTGATATTAAGCCAATCAGAAGACTCCTTGGCAAATATACCTCTACACAGTGTATAAAAAGATTATTTCACCACACAATAATCTATTTTTTAATGACAATGCTAAAAATCTACTCGTTTAGTCACTGCAGGGTCCATGGTGCCTTACTATTAATTGTGGCTGCTAGGTCAGGCAGTAGTTCTGGACACTGGCTCCAGCTGACTCATAAACTGATCTGATCATCATCTCATTATTTACTGCTTCTTGCTTTCTCTTTGTCCTAGGTGATCTCTCTTCATTATCTTTCTATGAAGTAAACTTCTTTCTCTTCTGTGAAATAAACTATTTCTGTTAAATGGAAGAAGATTTATTAAAATAATGAAAATCATTAACCAAGGAACTCTTCAAGGTTGTGTGGAAAGAAATCCAAACAGGCAAAAAGGGTAGAAACACAATAGCAGCCATCAATCCAAATGTGGAAGTTTCTCTTAGACAATAATCAAATCAATTCCCCACTGATTTTCTAAGACTGTATCTCCAGAAACCTCCCTATAAAAATCTGTGTTTCAAAACACTTTTATGAATTAGAAAGAGTGATATTTACATATGCAAGCAACGATGCCTACTTGTGTGCATGTTCCCATTCATTTGGGGCAATGTTTGGCAAAGAAGCACACCAAAAGATCAGTAGGAGAGACTATGATAGTAACCAATAATAAGCAGGACACTGGTACGAAAAACAAATAACACTGGAGTGGGCAGGCTGGGTCAAAGTGCCAAAGAGATTCCTAAGTGTCTTTGTGACTTGTAGTTAATGTTTTGGCCTCTTCATGACTCACTTCCTCTATCTTTAAAATGAGAATGCATTTAATTTGACTAAATATCACTTTCACATCTCATTTAGTTTGATTTTTTTTATTTTATGCAGAAATCCTTATGGCATTAACATGAACAAGGAGGAACTTCATAGAACTTGGGTTGCTCTGTGTAATACACTATAAAGTGACTCTCAATATGGTAAGAGAGGGGATAGAAAGAGAGAAAAGAAAAAGCTGGGATGGAAGCAAAGAGATTTTCTACTTTGATGAGATGCAAATTTGTAAAAGATACTCTTCCTTTTTCTTGGGTAATGGAATTTTGTAGGAAACAAATGATTTCTATCTATTAAAGAAGCAAGAGCAACAACTACACATTTTTGAGGGCCTCATTAAATGCGTTCTGTTTCCCGCACTGTCTCTGCTCATTTGGGTGAGCAATGAAGTGCACAATAAAAGGCTGGATTAAGTGAAGGGCTAAATGAAGCAATTAATTCTCTATTTTTCTCTCCAATACAATGAAGGTGTAAAGCAGAATGTAGAGTAACCTGATGTTGACCCTTGCTTGTCTGCTACCCTGAGTCCTCTGGCAGGTACAAAAGTGTGCCCCTGTCCTTCTCCAGTTTCAGAGATTGAAAAGAAAAAAGTCTTTATCAAAATAAGAAACAAGTGTATCTTTATAGACTGTCATTCATACTGAATATGTTTCTAATCCACTTGGGTCAGTAAATTTTACCTCCTCTGTCAAATAAGTTTCAGTTTGGTCTTTTCATTTCTCAATAATATTAAAACTACTAAAGCATAATTTTGTGCAGAATTAAAAAAAAAACTTTTCACAATAAAATTTGCTTGTAGACATTGAATTCAAGCAGAAGTGGAATTTATTAGTACCTGTACATGTTCCTGTTTAGGTGGACCAACATGGATGTGCCCTTGAAGATACTGAAGGTCAACAAATAATTACTTATGTGATCCTCAGGGATGCTGTTCAGTGTTAACACAGAGTTTCTGAGTGGTTTGGAGCTAGAAGGTTAATCTGTCTCGGCTGGTCAGTGAATTCATATATGCTCCTATCCCCCCATTCATGCACTGGGATTACAAATATGACACTATACTTGCCTCTGTATATAAGTCCTAGCTTTCAAACTCAGATCCTCATGTTTGGAGGGTAAGCACTTTGCCAACTATACTATCTCCCAGCAGTACAAGTACAGCTTCTGTTTGAGGAGTCATATAACAGCTCTAAGCATTAAAGTGTGCTTCAACTTTATTATGGAACAGTTAGTGTTTCGTTCCCCAGAAGTTTGCTATTATATTATACGACAACCTTCGTCAAGCAAACAATATAATGCCAGGCACATTCTAAACACTTTGGAATGGTTACTGCCATCCCTTTCTGCCCCATTCTTGTAACTTTACAATTTTAAGTTTTATTTAGGTATAATATAATAAATTATTTGTCTCCTAGAATAAAGACATATCCTGAGCACCATGTGACTATATGTAATTTCTATGACAATTTCATTGTTGATGGTATCTCCAGCATTATCCATTTTTCCAGCCTTGTTGTCCAGAAGCCACATTATTTTATGGAGATAATAATAATGTGACCCTATGAGAATGAAGGAAAGAATTCATACAATACTGCATCTTATATAGATCTCATATTTACCTGCAGCTTTCAGATGCTGAAGACACTTTTTCTTCTTTATTAACTTTTCAGAAAGAAAAACTATCATTGGATAATAATGGGGTATATGTGAGTTAATATAACAACACTTTAACTAAGTGACATTCCAGGTACCCTGCTACATGATTAAGATACAATTTATTTAATCTTTTTCATTGTATGATTATACTGTTTCCTAACCTACCAGGATGCTGTCAATTATTAACTATTCAAAAATATTTAATAATGCATCAAAATAAAATTTTAACAAGAATAAATTTGTGAACTATTCCTAGAACTATTAGTAGCTTGTAAATATATTAGTAGGAATGATATACACCAGTAAAGCAGGTAGACATTCCTACAGCACTGAACATTTTGAAATTGATGGTACATTTCATCAACACTAAAATATAACTGAAGCACTAAAATGCCAGATCTGAGGGTCAACATCATTCTTCCCATCTTGCATGTTTCAATACTACAGCTCTACACCGTGATGTTGAATGATAATAATAA
>LOEQ01012611.1:0-18712 GCA_001685075.1 Bramus lutescens
AGATCTATTTGACAAGAACTTCAAGGCATTGAAGAAAGAAATTGAAGGGGACATAAGACAACCATTTTATAGGATTTTTCAGATTGCAACTCCAGTGTATAAATATTTGGGGGAGCACATAAATCATAGCATCCAAGTTTTACCCCCCAGCTTTCAGTAGTTTCTTCAAATATTTGGAGTTGTGTTTTTATTGTTATTATTTTTGCTTTTTGTGGTGTTTGACTGGCTTGGATTTTACTGTGTAGATCGGGTTGGCCTCCAACTGACAACCTACTTCTGCTTCTGTAGTGCTGGGTGGGATTAAAGGCATGCACCACCATGCCTGCCTCAAACACTGTTTCAATCAGTATAATGTTAAATCCTTTAGGGGTTCTGTAGCCCCCGCCTGTACTATGTGACAGTACGGTACTACTCCTGTATTGCAGCCCCTGCACTACAGGACCATTCGTGAGCCTCGGGCAAGGGACTGAAGATGGAAACACACAAAGACACACACCTCTAGTCACTGGTAAAGAAGCCTTTTAATGAATAGTACCACGGAGGCTTATATATTCAACACAGTCAGGTGGGCCAGCAGGTGAAACCCTCATCTCCTGATCCTCAATCAAGGACAAGGCAAGACGTGCTCAGGAAGCAGAGCTGGACACAGCTTTCGGTAGCTCAAATCAGAAGGCCAAGTAAAGGTCACTGGTAGGGGAGAGCAGCTGGAGGCCAGGACTCCAAATGGTCCCAACAGGGCTCCTTGGAGGGCCCCGAGTTCTCCTTTTATCTGCGAGGGTCTTATGTTTCATGAACTCTATTCTGACGATGAACACCTCAGTGAGCCTAGGTTTTTCTCATCAACTCCTCAGCTCAAGAAATCCAGATGGCACCAGCATTTGGAACCAACCTTCATGAAAATTCTCTTCAGGCTGTAACCGGGGCAAAGTGAATGCCTATTTTTGCTTCTAACTTCTATATTTTCATTGCCTGGTGTGCAAGGGTTTTATAATGCGTTTGAAATGTATTTCACCTGATAGTTTTACTTGCTTTAGGCAAATGTAAGTCTGGTCACTTTCATATTTATTAATCAAAGAACTGTTTAAAGCTTAGCCACCATCACCCAGTACATAAGCCATACATAGAAATCCTATTGCGTTACCCCATATTTGCAAAGGGAGGTCCTGGAACCATGTGCCTCAGAGTCATCCAGGATGCCTTCCCAAAATGCACATTAATATATCCCCAAATATATCCTAGAGAGGCTGTGCCTTCATCTACTGTTATTTCAACCAGCAAATGTGACTCTGGATTTGCCTGCCTGCTTCCCTGACAGCCGCCTGATGGCTCAAGCAGCAGCCTGGTGGGAATTCGGTTCCTGCAGGCACTGGCTCTGTTGTTGCTGCTAAAGGTAACTTTAACTCAATATCTGTCATTCTATCTACAAATAAAGCTTGAAGCACAAAGGCTGAGATGAAAACCTGCAAGCTTAGGGAGGTGGATTAGCCACAAGCTAATCCTCTTTCCTTTCTGGTATCTTCCAAAAACCTGTCCTTTGGCTCTGCCAAAAGAGAAGAAGCTGCGCCCCCTGCAATCCTCCCCACTACTCCCACTGTATCTCTTCATCCTTTGTAGACGCCCTCTGATGCTCTAGGATTACTTTCTGTCGTCAACTAGTTGCTAACTCTACCTTCTGAACCAAGGTTAATTTTGTTTAATTAGTGCAATTGCAAACTCAGGGTTCACAGTGTGATCACATATTCCCCAACATCCAAATAAAAATTTCCTGAAACTAAAATGTGAGACTTGTTGTCATTGTTATCACCATTAGCTGACAAAGACAATGAAAGCTCAGAGATCACTGTGATAGGGCAAGAGACTCACTGCTGCAGAAGTGCACAGTGGTGAGATGGAGCGAGAGCCAGGACGCATCCACACAAGAGCCTCTCTAGACAGTAAGCCCTAGATATCCAAGCCAACCAGGGAACCATTGTGCCCAGATCTGTGTTTGCACTCAGTTCGGTAAATAATTAATAAACAATGGTAGACATGTTCCCTACCAAGGAATTTTCAGTAGTGGTACCATCAGCTACCAACATTTTATTGTCTAGTCTCAAGGGCATATACCATGGCCCCTTGCACCATCTTGGCCCACAATGGACATATGCCTAGCAAAGGAAATGAACTGCCTAAAATTAATTGTAATTCGTGAAGAGAGAACAGGCTGACAGAGGAGCAGACATTATACCTCTAAAGCAGACCTTTGCCTGGGACTTGGTTATAGGCCTGACATCTTAATTTGTTTTGAAACTAGTGAAAGGCTCTCACTGATGGAAAGATACTAGTGGAAGTGCTTTCCCTGCTTGATCTAATAGCTGAGAAAACAAAGTGTAGCTCTTTGGCTCAGTCATTAGGCAGTCTCTAGTTGAACCTGTTTTCACTAAAAACCTGACAGCTTTCGCTTAGCACTGGGGAAAGCTATTTGGCAAATGAGGAAATGGAACAGGTGGATATACATAGGTTGGGCAGGATAATTCCCTGGACTTCTAGGTTGGCATAAACATCTGATTTAAAATGCAGTGCAAGGCCATTAGAAGTAGGGGATGTGGTGACTCTGTGTTATCAAAATTTGTCTCTGAATGTTTTGTGTACATTTTTATGGTGAGAGCTTTGTTAATCTTGTTGATTTTCTAAAAGAACCCACACCAACTCTTCATTTCATTGACTCTTTGATTTTGTTTCTCTTTGATTGATTTCAACCCTGAGTTTCTATTTCCTTTTCCATTTTTTCTTTTTCTTTTTTCTTCCCATCTATTCTTCTGGAGTGTTAGTTATTCTTGTTTTGTAATCATTAACAGAAGAAATATATTGACAACAATTATGATTAACTCAACTAAAACTATATGAATCCTTTATTAACTGGACTAAGAGCAGGCTTATGCTTCAGAGTTTCTTGGTACCTAAGCTCAGGGGTACAGAATTTTTAATGACAAAACTCTCAAAGATCACAACTCACATCAAAGTTGGAAGAGGGTCAGAGTAACCTTGAAATGTTCATTCTTGGCAGAGCATAGTAATTACTTCAGCTATAACATGACTATTCTTTCTTACTTACATTTTTCAGTGTGGTTAATCCATCTGGACTATTGTCAAAACCATGGAAGTCGACAGAATGCCTAGATACAGAGAAGATGGTAGCAGGGATTGAAGTGGCAGCCAAAGTGGTGGTGACAGAGTCCAAATTGAAGGAGAAGAGCAGCCTGCCCAATGTGCCAAGCAGCCAAGGAGCTCCAGGCCTGAACAGTGAAGGAGAATGGTTTACTCAGAAAAAAAGGAAGGTGAAAAACATTTTTTTAAAAAATAAGGCATGTTAGGAAGAGTTCATGATCATCAGTCAATGAAAGGAAAACCTAGGAAACTTCTCTGAGAATCTATCCCAAGTTACCTGTGACTTTTTGGCCTAAGCTTTAGCTTATGATCTTACATGGAAAGATCTATACTCACCAAGAATTAGTCTTGGCTATTTGGTAACTACTTAAAATCCTACTGGGTATCTAACAGAAGCACAGGTATTTACCAAATAATCTTTTTATTGCAAATTAAAATAATGGCAAAATAAAGGGTAGACAGGTTTTATTACTCAGTTACTTTGGTGACTTCTAAGGGTAGACTGAATCTTGTTCCATATGGCTTAAATATAAAATAATACACAAACAATTACATGAAAATGTTTTTCATGAACACATGATTTCGGAGGAGCTAATCCAGATTAGCTCCTCAGAAATCAAGAATCCACTGTTTGGGACTATAACACCCCAGCAGGGACTGGTAAACATAGAATGATGATAGAGTTTCATCATCTTACATTAGGAAACATTTTAATGATAATAACACCAAGATTTCTCAAGAAAGGAAAGAACAAGCCCTACCCTATTCACCGAACAATTAAGGCATTCAGACAATTCAACAATCTTAATCCTCATTAAATCAAAGGGATAAGCTCTTCTGTGCCAACATTTCGTTAGTCACCCCAGAACTTGACATCTGTTTAAAGCTTCAGAGGTTTCATATGAGACTCAACAGTCATATACTTCCTTCTCAATAATCAATAACCAAATATGAAAAAATACAAAAGACAATGGACAAAAGGAGAGAAATGGGTCAAATAATTGTGTTTGTTCTTGTAGGCTCCATTGAATGAACCTGTCCACCAAATGACCTTTTGAGATAAAAGCAGAGGTTAGGCCTGTTTCAGATACAAAGGCTAGGTTACTGAGCATATAAGTGCACCAAAGGACACCTCCCATCATCCACCACCAGTCTGATTTTCAAGGATTCAGAAACCAAGCATTGCAAGGTAAATTTTCTCTATATTCAGAAAAGGAAAAGGGTAATCCCCAACAAGAGAATCTTACAGGACAATGGAAATAACAGGCAGAAAGAAAAGCAAAAAGACAGCCTTACAGATCTCCCAAAAGTAGTTAAAGATAAAATCCTTCTACTTTGTCTTACTAAGTATAATTTGTTTTAATGAAATTATGTCATATGTGTTCATGAAAACAATTTTCATGTAATTGTGTATCATTTTGACTACATACATGATGTGGGATTCCTCTCCATATGCTGTGGCTACCATTGGTTAGTAGAGAAACTGTCTTAGGCCTGTGATAGGGTAGAGTATAGCTGGACGGTGAAAACTGAATGCTGAAAGAAAGGAGGTGAAGTCAAGGAGAAGCCATGTCTGCTCCAGACAGATGCTGGAACTTTACCCAGTAAGCCACAGCCACACAACAATACACAGATTAATGAAGATGGGTTTATTTAAGATATGAGTTAGCCAGAAATATACTTTAGATATTGGCCAAATAGTATAGCAAATAATATGGTTTCTGCGTGATTATTTTGGGGCTGAGTGCCCAGGAACAAACAAGCAGCCTCTTACTACAAACTGACGCTACAACGTGGTCTACTATATCCATGTAAAACCTGAGAACACTTGAAAAGGAACTCTAAACACACACACACACAAACAAAGTTTAGCTGCCCTTTTTTTCATTTGGTGGCATACTGTAGCTCCTTTAAGAGAGGTCATCCTGATTCAGCGGTAGTAGCAAAAAAAATGTGCAGGTTTCAAAGACAGCTTCCTGGGCTGTGCTGCCAGTACAAACTCTGACTCTTTCAGGAGATCTGGTTATGGTGCATTTAAATGGGTTCTGTGAGCAGAGTGTTACAACTTGCTTAATGGCAACATAGACCCACTGTATGCCTGAAAATAGGGTTATGAGCATGGCTTTCACTAAACAGACCTCTGCCCTGCTATGTTGGACTAGGCAGAGCCAAAAGGCAAAGCAGCCTTAGAGACACTTAGCATTTTAAGAAATGCTCCTGGGCAGAAAAGAATTACAGATACACAATAGGACAGATTCAGACATAAAAGAACTCTAAACGAGTCACAGTGTTAGGTAAATGAACATAAGCTTGGAAAAGAAAAGAAAATGAGTATAGAGAGTTATAAAAAGAAGTATAAATGGCTTTTAATAAATAAAACAGTCTTTAAAGAGGCAGAGTACAGTCATAGATTAAAGGAGTAAAGATAATAAAATAATATTAAAAAGTAAGAGTAAAAACATATAAGCCACATAAAGATGAAATATACACAGAGAGTCTGGATTATGTATATTATTGTGTTCTCTTTGAACTTTTTAACTGTGAAGTAGCTAAGTAACTAATGTATATACTTTAAAGGTATCTTGTCTTCAAAATTTGGGTCTAAAGATATGTTGCTTTGGAAAAGAGGTTCTTCTTTTGTTTCCACAGAAGATGAGAACCTTTGGATTGCTTCCACACTAATGTGGCTTGATGGACCAAGACCCCCCAAAAGGTCACCATGAACACCCCAAAAAATACTTCATCCAACAAAAAGCAGGAAACAACAGTTTGAAGATAACTATGCCCAAATTCCCAAATATTGTTTATAAATATTTGTTTACATTTAAAGGGAGATATGATATAGATATTAATACTACTCTGCATTGGTATGGATCTTGGTCTATTAATAAAAATTTGAGGTCAATTTTGTTATATATATATATATATCTGCTCTTGATTAAGGTATTGGGTTTGTGTGGCTCATTTAAAAAAATTAAGTGTGCCTGTTCTAATAGGAGCTTACCAAATCCAGCTGGACCAGGACTGAATGAGCATGTGATCAAAGTGGACTCTCTGAATGTGGCTGACAATGGGGGCTCACTGAGAAGCCATTGATAAAGGCACTGGGACTTGTTTCTACTGCATGGACTGGCTTTTTGGGACCCTAGTCTATTTAGATGCAAAGCTTCCTAGGCCTGGATGTACAGGGAGGGCCTTGGGCTTCCCACAGGGCAGGGTTCCCTGCCCTCTCTTAAGGAGGGAGAGGGAGGGAGGAGGATGAGTGGAGAAGCAGGAGAGGAATGGGAGGAGGGGCAGAAGTGTAAATTTTTGAATGGAAAATAAATAAATACATAAATAAAAGAAATTCAGGTTAATAGATAAGCATCTGTAATAGTCAAGCTTGTGGTCATATTAGTTAGGTTTTCTAGATATGCATTTTAGATGGATAGGCATCCTTCAAACCTTTCAAAAACTATGGAATATGGCATTTAAAATGTTTTGAAAACTTAGGACTTTTCATGACAGTGAGACACATCTGCTTCTGCCAGCACCAAGCTACTTCAAGAGGAAGATGGGCACTAAAGAGGCTTCTTATTGGTGTTGGTTACCAATCTGGGTAAGAAACTGCTCTTGCCTGGACTGCTTGATGCTATGCTGTATGAACTGGACAGGCAGGAGTCACAGAGAAATGACTGATGAACTTACCTAAAGGTGAGATGGTCCTTTAGGGTTTCTTCTTCATCAAAGAGTCTGCCAGACATTCTGCAGGACACAGAAGAAAGTGACTGACAAACTGCCAATATAGGCAGAACTGTCTTTGAAATTTCTTACTTTGTGGAAAATTCTGGAATATTATGGTCCTATAGGCTGAAGATGGATGCTCCAAAGATACAGAAGAACTTTGGGTGACTATCCAGGCAGTAAGATGGGTCTGTCAATTCTTAAGTTTTGGAAGCTGCTTACAATGCACTTCCTGTTTACTTAGGTAATAGTATATCCTTCTGGAGTCTGATAGAGTTGAAGAATAAATAGTTATAGTCTTCCTTAAATATAATAAAAGATTAAGCAGATATAAATATTATAACTGTAATTCTTGCCTTATACCTGTTTTGTTGTATGTAATTTTTCTATGTTAGAATTAAAACCTTCCTTCTTATTCAAACAGAAAAGGGGAGGTGGTGTGGGATTTCCTTCTGCATGCTGTGAATGCCATTTGTTAATAAAGAAACTGTCTTAGGCCTGTGATAGGGTAGAGTAGAGCTGGGTGGTGAAAACTAAACTGAATGCTTAAAGAAAGGAGGCAGAGTAAAGGACAAACCATGTAGCCTCACTGGAGACAGATGCCAGAACTTTACCCAGTAAGCCACAGCCACAATCACATGATTATACACAGATTAATGGACATGGGTTAATTTAAGATATGAGTTAGCCAGAAATACACTTAAGATATTGGCCAAACAGTATTGCAAATAATGTGGTTTCTGTGTAATTATTTTGGGGCTGAGCAGCCAGGAACAAACAAGCAGTCTCTTACTACACATACATTTTGAGAATTTTTTTCTGAATTAGATTCTAGATGAAAAATAAAATAATATTTTACTTTATTTTTAATACTCAAGAATAAGAAAATTCCAAGGACATGAGATAACTTATTTTAATCAAAATGCCTCTAAGCATTATACATCTTAAAACTTTTCATGAGATTAGTTTTTATGATTTATTTTGTAGGAATGTTTCTCATATATGACTAACAAATAGAGGTTTTGCTAAGACCATGATAGAAGTGAAATGATGAGTTATGTGTGATTGTTGTACATCTTCATCTTAAATTTTCTATCCACAATAGAAATTACAGAAAATACAATTACAATAAGCAGTTTAACATTCTAAATATGGACAATATTTCTCTTCATATAATAGGAAGGGGTCTATGTTATTGTTTTATCAACAAAAGAGATGACTAGTGTCCTACAATTACAGGATAAATTTAAGCTTGAAGTTACAACATTAAAGCATGAGAAGTATTGCTCGTGCTGTCCTCTTCCAAAATAACAGGTTTTTCAAGGTTCTTATTTTTGGAACATGGTCCAAGAATGAAATCCTGTGAGGAGAATTCTGAGTGCTTGTGAGAAAATTCCAAGACACCAAGAGTCTTGTGACTTCCATTTCTTCAAAACACGATCTTGTTCTTGACATGTGTTTTTGTGCTTCTTCCGGGTGTAGTGTGCAGGAGTGAGGTTACTAAAGCTTACTCATTATTGCTTGCTGATGCTATTCAATTAAATGTTTAAACTATCCTTCATATGCCTTCATGGAAAAACATATTTTTGCCACATGCAGCTTGTCCTTGTGATTGTATACTTTACTCATGTGATTCTTTTAACCCTCAGAGTATATGTTATCTGGTGCTCTGAATAAAGGTGGCTACTGCATGAAACTTTAGTCTGCCTCATTTATCAGCTCCACTATTCCAGTTCCCATGGACTCTAGAGTGGTAAACTCTTACATTGTCTAATTAAAACTAAAAGAAAAAATAGCCATTTCAAGATGAACTTATTGGTGTCAGATCAGAATTTATCAATGATCAGGTTAGGCTCTATGTCTTGGAGAGTTACAGTCTCTTCATTTCTATTGAGCCTTGTCTTTTGATTAAAGACTGCTTACTGGTATAAAATAATCAGGTATACAGTTTAAAACTGAGAAATGATCTAAATAAAACTATGATTTACTCTTCTAAATAAAAGGTATGGAATCTTCAAGTATTTCTTAAATTTATGCTTATAAAATATAATGTTTCTCTGTGACTTTTTCAAACATTCTTAGTGTTGTTTTGTCTCTTCTTCTCCTCTACCCCTGTATTACCTGCCCTCCCATGGCTACTTTCTACTTGATTGGCTTTTTCAGTTACTGCAGGCTATATAGTCAAGTCTAAAGCTTTGATGCTAGGATCCACATATAGGAGAGAACATACGGTCTTTGTCTTTTTGAATCTGGGTTACCTCACTCGATAGAGTCTTTTCCAGTTCCATCCATTTACCTGTAAATATCATGACTTCCTGACACAATCATACCAAGTATCAAATAAGATAAAATGCAATCTCATGGAATTGAGAACATGTTATGTAACTGGTGGATAGGTGGTGCATAATAAATTTAAATTTTTTGTTATTTGTTTTTGACATAGATTTATGGCCAACACCTGGCTTTAATATAACATGATTGCAAGATGTATTATAATCCTCATGGCATTCAGCTCTTTATTAGTATCTTTAAATAAGGGGTAATGATTGGGATCATTAAATTAATTAGTGCATGTAAAACATCTTTGTAAATGTTAAGGACCTGGTTGAATCCACCCACATATATTCTTACTTCCTTTGTTTAGCAAAGCCATTGGTAAGACCAACCAAATTTACAGGGGAAGCATAAGAGAATTAGTATCAGAGAGAAGGAGAGAGAGAGAGAGAGAGAGAGAGAGAGAGAGAGAGAGAGAGANCTGCTGACCACATAGCTTATCAAATCTTTCCCCCTGGCAGCTCCAGTCCTCCTGAATTTTAGTCTTCTGATTATGTGTTCTTACAGTGAGAATTGGAGTTCTTGTCCTAATACTACCCTTCCTTGGCACACTGGAGTGAGAACTTCTAGAGCCTGTGTCAATGACATGGGCAGAGGAGTCTGTTCAGTGTCTCCCAATCCTTTGCTTCCTAACCTGACCACACAGAAATCCCCTAGTTCCTTCATCAGGCAAAAGGAGATGCCACTCTGGAGAGCTTTGTCACTTTTGAGACAGAAACAGACTTGACTTTAGGCAGCAACTTATGCATGACAAAGGTATGTTTCTATGCCTTCTATTCTCAGCCTTATGGGAGAATTTTGTACTAATGTTTTCATTTTATCAACTGAGGCAAGGCAACTTAAATATGTTTTCTGGATCGAGTGCACATTGGTGGAGCTGCCCCTCTATGTAAAGAATCTGATTCAAGAAGCTTGGCTCTCAAATGTCTTCTAGGAGGGATTTGAACTAGGTCCTAGGTTCCTAGGTCCATCTTGACTATTGAAGCAGAATATTTAGGTTGTGTTTGTTTGCTTTATATGGGCTCTTCAGTGGATCCCAATAATAGTTGGTGTTGAAGACTAGAACNAGGTCCTAGGTTCCTAGGTCCATCTTGACTATTGAAGCAGAATATTTAGGTTGTGTTTGTTTGCTTTATATGGGCTCTTCAGTGGATCCCAATAATAGTTGGTGTTGAAGACTAGAACATGCAGCTTTCTGCCTGCCACACTGATTTGGAACCTGTGAATCTGCAGAGTGTTTTTAATTTCTGTTCTCATCCTCCCTGCCTTGGCAATCTTTAAAAAGTTTGTTCTAGAGGAGCTGAGAAAAAAAATATATATGCTTGTATATAAATTTTGTTCTTATGACTGCCAGAGAATCTTCCTCTAACTGTTTTTCTCAAAGGGATTGTATGAGCAATGGTGCTCAAAGTTAAGATGGCCTAATTTCTGTGAACATGGAATAGTTTACTCATATGTAGAAAGGACGTTGCAGGTGTGACTAAGGATTTGGGGCTGGGGAGGTGAATGATATCTAGAATTGTAGTCTCATTTACCAGGCTCTCATATGGTTGGTGAAAGGATCAGAACCATGATCATGAAGGTCTGGTTTGGTGAGAAAGGCTGAAGATGCTGTGCTGCTGACTGGAAGGTGGGAGGAGCCTGGGAATCTAGGTGACCCCTTTTTCCATGCCCCCACAGGCATGGAAAAAGCAGGAGAAGTTATACTCTCCTGAAGTCCTCAGAAGGAACCCATTTGTTTGATCATCTTTGCCATTCTGACTGGGGTGAAGTGAAATCTCAAATTAATATGAATTTACACCTTTCTGGTACCTAACTAAGGACATTGGATATTTTTTTAAAAATGTTTCTCAGCCATCTGAATTTCTACTTTTGAGAACCCTCTGTTTAGTTGCATGCACCAATATTTAATTGGTTTTGTTTATTTATTTGTTTTCTTAATGGTTGGTTTCTTCAAGTTCTTTGTATATTCTATAAGGCAACCCTCTATTAGAATTAAAGATTTCCCATCTGTAGGATGCCTCTTCACTTTAATGATGGTGAACTTTTCTATACAGAAGCTTTTGGTTTTACAAGGTCCTATTTGTCAAATGTTGGTCTGAATATCTGCATTATAGGACCATGTTTAAAAAAAAGTATTTTCCTATGCCTATATGTTGAAATATCCCCTACTTTCTCCTCCTTTACATCAGGGCATCAGGACTCACACTGAGGTCCTTGATCCATTTGGGGTTGATCTTTGTGCCAGATGAGAGGCATGCATTTACTTTTATTCTTCTACATGATGCTCTCAAATTTGACCAGAGCATTGTTGAAGATGCACCTTATCTTCAGTGTGTGATTTTGGCCTCTGTTAAAAATCAGATAACTGTAGAACCATGGATTGAAATGTAGGTACTCAATTCTACTGCATTGACGAATGTGTATGATTTTATGCCAGAAACATGTTGATTTTAATTCTGTAGTATAAGTTGAAATTAGTAATAGTGATTCACCAAGCAGTCTTTCAGTTGTTCCAGATTATTTTTATTATACTGTTTTTTTTCTGTCTCCATATGAATTTTTATTAGGAAGTGAGATGATGAAAGAAAACTTCAATCCTATTGGTGCTTACTGCTCTTACTATATGTATGGCAAGGTTCTGTACAGTACCCCTATGTGTACATGTAATTCTTATATGTTTTTATATCTTAAATGACTTAAAATATATGCAATTTACAAAGTATAACTGTGTGCTATGAGAAAGTAACATATTACTAATTGTGGTTTGGATCTAAGTTGTCACCCAAAGGGCATTGCTAAAATCTGAGTTGGGCTATGAATGGCTTTGGGGAAGGGACTGGATAATGAGGACTTATGGTTCAATAGGGGATGGAGACTGAGCCGTCAGCTCCCTAGAAGAATGTCTTTAGGTAATGGGTTTGTCCCTGCCCCCTTTTTTCCTGTTCTTACTGCTTCTCAGAAACAATGACATGAGCAGAATCCTTCACCACACACCAGGATAGGCTGCCTCACCTAAGAGGTAAACCAAATATAGCTGACCGTGGACTGAGACCACTGTAACACTGAGCAAGTGTAGACTCACCCTTCCTCTTTTGTTTGTCTCAAATTTTTATTACAGTGATGAAAAACCAACCAACATGGTAGCATACCCACGAATGCTGTCATCATGTTTTGGTACACATTCCAATTCTGGAACTTGACTATTTCTTAAATAGATAGTATGAAAACACATTTTTCATAAGCTAGTGAATTTTGAAAGAAGTCCATTATTCAATTTTAAACCTTGTGTTCCAAGTATTGCCCATTCTTTTATCTTTATACCAGTGACTATTTCTAGGATTTCACCATACATAGCGGATGGGCACCATGATTCACACTGGCTTTTCAGTAGGTGGAGTAGCTACATTAATAGTTTTAGGTAAAAGTAAATCAAATATTTAGTTGATGTATAGTTCCTTACAAACACCTTTAAGTTAGGAATTTTATTATATTACGGAGGAAGACAGCATCATCAAATAAACCGAGAGTCATTTCAACTTTCTCCATTTTACTGTATGTTATTATTATATTATGGAGGAAGACAGCATCATCATATAAACCGAGAGTCATTTTAACTTTCTACATTCTGTTGTCTGTTTTTGAAGCAACCTCTAATTTCAGTATTTCTAGTTTTGTATCACGAAGCAGCTTCCCGAAGCTGGTGCTGAGAAAATATTGAACTTCTGATCAGCTGTGCCTCTTAGGTATTGATCATATGAGTGAGTTGGGGAAGCTCGGGCCATGACTCTATAAAATAAATGAAGTAGCTCAAGAAGCCTCTACTGAGAGACAAGAAAGTACCTGCTGGAAACTAGAATTCAAAGAGAGTTTTTACCTTTCATGAATTACCCATATGTTATAGGGAAGAAAAAAAATCAGCACATATCGTCTGATAAGAACTTCTCATACCCACTTAAACTCCTTAGTCCCACCATAGCCTCCTCAAACCACGCTGTAATTAACTGTTGGAGGAGGAAATTAAAGGAAGGGAAATGAAAGACTTTTGAAATCAAGAATTAAAAACTAAAGCAAAGAGCTCTGAGGAAGATGACAAATTAGGGACCCCCAGTACTTTCTAGCATGCCCACAAACATAACATAGAAATCCGAGTGCGTGCTTGCAGGGAGAGGAGAGCGGTGCACAATGGGAAAAACGCAGCAGTAGTAACAGACCAGGGGAAATACAGGATCGTAAACCTGAGATTTTTAACACGAACAGCAAACACTGACATTAGTGTTAGACAAAATGCTGGAAAAGTGGGGAACCCCCTTGTTTTGCTTTAAGCAGAACAGAAAAGCCTCAGTGATTTCTGTAGGAGCACAGGCTCGAACTCTAACAATCCAGCTTACGGCAGGAGGCCTGCAATGCAAGCAGCAAGAAGGCAAAGATAAGGGCACTGGACCTTCCTAGTTCAGTCCCTGGAGTGGCTGTGAGGAACCAGTTTAATAAATGTCTTACAGCAAACATTTTACTCACGAGGAAGGGGGTGTCTGTCTCTAATCCCCAAAGGCACCCCCTTCTCCACTGGCTGAACTAATGACTCCATGAAGTACAGAATGGGCCCAGAAAGCAGGTTGTGACTTGAAGTAGATTTGTTGACATATGCCCATGTGATGACAAAGATGGAAAGGGGTGGTGCACTTAGACTAGGGAGCTGCAGCCGACCCATGTAAAGACTGTGTGTGAATACAAGCGTGTTCGGTCACTAAGGCATGCACTCAGCACCTTCGCCTTGCCCTGCCAGTTCAGATGGATTTATGTAACTGCGACTTATACTCTCAGAGACACCAGGAGAAAATGAAGCCATGTTCAGGCACTTACTATTACAGTTACAGGGTAACTGTGATGCAAGGAAACTTCCAGTTGGACTTCAGGCACAACAGAGCGATCGAGGAGAAAGACGAGTCACATGCTTTACTGTAGTTGCTTGGTTGAAAGCACAGAGACCAAGGCCAGTGGATTGTTCAGTTCCGGTCACCAGTCCTCCCTCCAGCAGAGCACAATGGTATACACACTTACCATTTACTCTCTTGGACTTCAGAGATATGCTTTAGCTTGAACAGAGAGGTCTTACATGCGGATGAACAGACTGAGGTCTTCTGGACTGAGTGCATGCCTGTCTTATCAGAGCTCCTGGAGGCATTATACTTTAGCATACAGCCCATCTCACAGAGACTCTGGAAAAAGTGTCTGGTTAGCACAAATGGTTCTGAAATTTTCAGGGCTAGTGGAAGCTCTCAGTGACACTTTGGCAAAACCCTTTGGTGTAAATGCATCCCTGCTAGGATCAACATGCCCTTAATTTCTAAGGCGGCAGAAAATGTGAGCAAGGGTCACCTATATACACCACCAGTCTATTCATGGAATCTTGGAGAAACCACAACAAGCCTTAGTTACAACCCACTGTGTTTAGCCCTTGGCCAAACTTGATAGTTTTAAAAGGCCAAATTTATGATCATGATATAGAAGAAATATAAGCTAAAATTTAGGAGGTACATTGTAGTGTTAGGGGAGCGGGCCTGCTTTTCATCTGGCCCAGCTCCCACACGGCTAGCTTATACCCCGAAATAACAACACACAAATTGTATTCGTTTANCAGTTTCTTTATTAACCAATGAAAGTAACACATAGACAGATGACCCTCCTACATCAGTACATTTTATAAAATAATTGTAGAAAATCTTCCAAATCTAGGAAGAAAATGGTCATCCAAACACAAGTATCCTTAGAACACCTCCCTACATCACACTATAGTTAAAATGCTAAATATATAAAGCAAAGAAATAATATTGAAATCCATAAAAGAGAACTATCAAATCATATATTTTTAAAACTCAGATACACAGCAATCATTTCCACTGAGACTTTGAGACCAAGCAATAGAAATAATTTGGTACTAACTGACTCCTGGAAGTGTGTATCTATAAAATCATGAACCTATATTCATATTCTTTCAGGGAAATATATCATGAGATCTGCAAGGTTACACAGTAGATCAGATGACATTTAGAGGCCAAACCACCAGAGATTTACACATCTGATGGAGGTTAAATTCACATAGGCACAGCCGTGAAAAACACTGCCTTTTGAAGAACTGTCTTTAACTGCAAACCCTCTTCTGTGACAACATGTTCTCCTTCTAACTCAGCTTTGGGACTGTCAAGCAGTGTAGTCCTCATAAGTCAGGCACAATCTTCCTGTGTTCTGTTAATAGGGTGACTTTTCCCCCAAATTATGTAATAAAATATTACAGTTAAACCTTTTATCCCACAGTGCAATAAAAACCTTAGAAGCCTGTTCTCTATAACTCCCTGACAGAGAGATTTGGCCAGACAGAAGTCCTTATGGGGTGATCACAGGAGGAACTTTCACTGAACAGAATTGCAGTTGTCTTGCCTTGCTAGATCTAAGTCCTTCAAAGATTTAGGACAAATTAGGGTAGTTTTACAGGTGTCTGTCATTGTTATATCACAGTCCCTCAAGAGATCAATAGCACTGTTTCCCTGAGCTTCCTTCACCAGCCCCTCCATGCTGATTCAAAATAGCAATTAACACTTTGTACCAGCTTTGATGCATAAGATAGATAAACTGTCTTTGTTTAGGTCCCAAGATTCAGGTGATAAAAAGGCTGTCTATTGATTAACCATATCCAGATATTAATCACACTTAAGAAATGTAAATGCACGTATTTTTTGCCTCTTCGTTAGCTCTCTCAATGTTTCTCCCTTTGTAAACTATAGTGGTCCCTTTAAGAGATTGGCTGGTGCTTCCCCACAACTACAGTTGCCATAAGCTACAAACTGGCTTATAAGTTTTGCTAGTAGTATCTTCAAAGAATTCCTGCATCCCTGAGAATTTTCCTTGTAGATTTTTTTAATTGCTAACAAGTCACTAATGAATGGATTTATATATGCTTGGGAATTTGTAAAAGCAGGAGCATAAAAAGCACGCCTCAAACAGCATGTGTGTGACTTAATTTCCTTACCTCTCACACTAGAAGTTTTATAAGTCCCTTTTGCTATACTGAGGCAACTGACCTTAACCTTGGCAGGAAGTCAGTAGAGCTGGGCTCTGCTGGCTCCCAAAAGTTGTACTACAATCCAGAACGACTTTTACATCATTTTAAGACCATTTTCTTCCATTGGTGTTCATACCAGAATTGCTATAAATGACTGGTACTTAGGGGCTAAATATTTTGTAAGTGAAGATACAGTAAATTATGACAAAATTTTCTGAATAAGGTAACAGGTAAGTTTCACTGGACTGTATTCAAACTTATTTATTATCAAGTCATGCCATTGACTTTACTGAAAAAGAAAAAAATCTGATTTTTTATTGACGGATCATATTTTGTGTAGTAAAGAAGAAAGTCTTTGGTCAATGTTACAGTCTTAATACTTCAACTTTAAGGTTTCCCTATTTGTATTCTAGTAAAACAGTAAGTATTGCAGATCAGATAGAAAGGTACCCTGGAGGTTGGGAGCCAAGGAATACCATGAAGTCACCTTAAGCATAGCAGCTTACAGCCCTACTCCAGGGAAAGATTCCCCAATACAAGTGTAACAACTCTGTTCCAGCACGGGAGGGTTTCCCCAGTGAAGTTAGTATAGCTCTGAAGAAGCTTTACAGCTCTGCTCCTCTAGGGGAAAGCTTCCCCAGGGAAAGTGTTACAGCTCTGCTCGGGTTCCCCCTGAGTGTAACAACCCTGCTCCTCTAGGAAAAGCTTCCCCAGGGAAAGTGTTACAGCTCTGCTCGGGTTCCCCCTGAGTGTAACAACTCTGCTCCTCTAGGAAAAGCTTCCCCAGGGAAAGTGTTACAGCTCTGCTCAGGTTTCCCCTGGGTGTAACAACCCTGCTCCTCTAGGAAAAGCTTCCCCAGGGAAAGCATTACAGATCTGCTCTGCCCCACTCTGCTCCTGCTCTGGTGAAAATTGTTATAGCTAGACTCTGCTCTGGCAAACATGTCACACTGCACAACAAACTTCACTCAAGAGATTTATCAGAAAGAAAGAATCCAGGAGGGTGGCTGCCTTGAGTTAGAAACAGCAGCAAACTGAACAGAGTACAAACCGTACATAGGATTTCTTGGGAGAGGGGCAGAGTTTTCCAGGGTGGCTTGGAATTGGTAGACTTTTGTGCTCTAATTCTGGGACAAGTTCGGGGATTTATGGCATTTTGTGCTCAGGGATTGGTGACAGTTTGAGTTCAAAACTTCAGGGATTGGCCAGATTTTGTGCTCAGGGATTGGTGGGATTCTGAAGCCTTCCTATGGGGCAAGCTCAGGGATTGGCAGGATTTCAAGCCCTGGTCCTGGGGTCAAGCCAGGGTCAGAGTGTTTTTTCTTAGTCCTTTCACCCTACAAAATAAATGCCAAGCTTGAATCTGAAAATTTGGACTTCTGTGGTGATTTGAATGAGAAATGTTTCTATAGGCTCATGTATTTGAAAACTTGGTTTCCAGTTGTTGCTAAGGTTTGGGAAGGCTATTGAACTTTTAGGAGATAGAGGTTTGTTGGAGGAAGTCACTGAGAGTAGCCTTGGCTCTGAACTTCTTGTGTATAATAAAAAATATAGCCTGGAGAGGGCCCCACAGACCACTACAGCTATCATGACAAGATTCTTCCTTTTTGTTTGTTTGTTTTTGTTTTGTCTATCTTTTGTTTGTATTTTGGTTTTTCTTTTAAATTTGGTGTTGGTTTGTGGGAGAGGTTGCAAGGGCAGAGTGCAAGTTTGAAGAGACAGAGAGATAAGACAGAATGTGTGATGTGAAATCCGCAAAGAATCAATGAAGGTTAAAATTTAAAGAAAGAAGGAAGGAAGGAAGGAAGGAAGGAAGGAAGGAAGGAAGGAAGGAAAATATAGTCAATCAGCTTCTGGTTCTCGCCACCATGATATGGCAGATGCTATCGCTCTTGAACTAAAAGCCAAAATAAACTCTTTTCAACATTTATTTTGGCCATGGTATTTTATCACTGCAACAGAGAAGTCACTAAGAAGTTCTTGCCAAAATTACTCAATAGAGATGAATACCATTTCACTTTGCCTGAAGGAACAGTCCATCAAAAGGATACAATAATTCCAAGCATGTATGTACTGAGCATTATCACAATCATTTTATAAAACAAACACTAGTGTGTTGAAAGGCACCAGCTGACTCAGCACAATAAAGCACACACTGGAGTGATAGCTCAGTCAGTAAAACTTGCCTTGCAAGCTTGAAGTTTACAGCCCACATTAAAAAACAAACAAACAAACAAACAAAACAAAACAAAAAAACCCTTCACTGCATGATGGCACACACTTGTAAAGGCAGTGCTAAAGAGACAGAGACAGGAGGCCCTGGTCTCACTTGCTCTTAGCTTAGCCTACTTGGTCAATTTCAGGACAATAGGACACCTTGTCAAAAATACACAAACAAACAATGCTGCTATGAACATAGTTGAACAAATACTTTTGTAGTATGATAGG
>LOEQ01012611.1:19103-39897 GCA_001685075.1 Bramus lutescens
TGGGAGGGAAATGGGAGGAGGGGAGGAGGTGGAAATTTTTAATAAAAAAAGTTATTTTTAAGGTAAAAAAATACACAAACAAACAAGGGGAACAGTACATGAGGAACAGCAACCAATACTGTTCTATGGTCTCTGTACCAGGCTTTCTTTCTCTTTTAAGTCACCAACCAGCTCCCAAATCATGACATGGAGACGTCTTATTAGTCATGAATTTTGTTTGCTCATAACTTAACTTGTTTCTCTTCATCTACATTCTTTTTACCTTTTCTTCCTGTATGTCCTACTTTTCCTGCTTTTTCTGTGTCAGGCTGGCTGAGAGCTGCCTGGCTGGCTGGCCCTGGTATCTCCCTCTCTCCCTCATTCTCTGCTTCCTTCTCATTATTCTCGAGCCTAGAAATCTCCTTCTATTATTCTCTCTGCCTGCCAGCCCTGCCTACTCTTATCCTGCCTAGCTATTGGCCATTCAGCTTTTTATTAGACCAATCAGGTGCTTTAGGCAGGCAAGGTGAAACAGGAACACATCTTTTCATAATTAAACAAATGCAGCAGAAACAAATGTAACACATCATTACATCATTAAACAAATGCAAAGGAACAAAGAGAACACATCTTTACATAGTTAAGTATTTCACAGCAGGTCTCCACATGTGCACACACACACACACACACGTTTTCTGTTTCTATTTTTTCTTTTATCCAATTGTTTTGCTTGCTTTTTCTTGTTTATTTTATCCATTAATTACATTGCTATCTCTTACTGTTTTCTCATCCCCTCCTCTTTCCATTTTATTTTGTTGCATCTTTCCCAATTTCTTTTTCATGCCTTTTAAAAAACTATTTCAGTATTGTTTGTTCTGTGATAAAAGTCCTTGTCTGATCACTATTACTAGTTCTGTGAAGAATGACATTGGAAGTTTAATGGGTATTCACAGAATCCATATTTTTTATACTACAGCTGCTTTCCACAATGTTAATTCTTCTAGTCCAGAGGCATGGATGTCTTTCCATTACCTGGTACTTTCTGTGATTACTTTTTTCAGTATCTCAGTGTCATAGAAATCTTGGTTAAGTTGGGTTCTAGGTTTTTTTTCTTTCTCTCTCTTGTGAATGGAATATTTTTCCTCTGGACTTTCTCAACAGGCTTGTTATTTGTATATATGAAAATATATGTGTATAATATGTATGTATTATGTATGTATGTATTGTAGCATGAGTAGTAAAAACCCCAGAGACAGATATTGGGGTTTAACCTGAAGATCAGAAAAGCAAAGCAGCTAAGCCGCTAGAGAGCTCTTACCTCTGTGAAATCTTCAGACTGAAAGCAAGTGAGTTCCTGTCTCATCCTGCCTTATAGTCCTCTCTACTGCTGGTATTAAAGGTATACACCACCACCACCTGGCCACTATGGCTAACCAGTGTAGCTTCTGGGATTAAAGGTGTGTACCACCACTGACTGATCCATTTGTGTTTACTGAGGTGTTTTTTTTTGTCCTGCAGTTATTCAGTCTCAAGGAAATACAGAGGTCTACATTAGTTATAAACTGATTGGCCCATTAGCTCAGGCTTCTTATTAACTAGTTTTTATAACTTCCATTAATTGATAATTTTTGTCTGAGTTAGCCATGCGGCTTGGTACCTTTTTTGGCAAGGCAGTCACATCTTGCTTTTTTTGAGGCTGAGTCATGACTGCAGAATGTGCTTCCCTCTTTCCAGCATTTTTGTTGCCCCACCTTTACTTTTTGCCCGGCTACTGGCCAATCAGCATTTTATTAAGTTACAGGAAAAAAGACCATTGTCCTACAGCACGTCCCTCTTTTTAAAAAAAAAAATAAGAACTCTGAATCAAATTTCTTTTGTTTAGCTTTTTGTCTAGACCATTATCCATAACATCTGGTAGCCAACATTCTAAACAAAGGCAAACATCCATAATCCATTTTTTGGGGAATGGGGAGTGGTTTTCTAGGCTTCTTCCGGCTGGTTGGGGGTGCTGATAATCTCATGGGGACCTAAAGAAAATTTAGAATTATNTTTCAAAATACCTATCTTGGATTAATTTAGCAGCATTTATAAACAAATATCTTTAAGCAGCTGTTGCTCCTTCCTCAGCATTTAAACAATTTAAAGAGAATATAATAACATACAGTATACAGATTTTCTGTGTGTTTTTCATCTTTATGTAGTTTTATTTTAAGCTCTATTTCTTTTATTTTTAATTTTTGAGTTTTTGAGGCAGGGTTTCTCTGTGTATCTTTGGCTGTCCTGGAACTCCCTCTGTAGACCAGGCTGTCTCAAGTGTTGGGATTAAAGGTGTATGCCACCATACCCAACTAATCTGTCTTTTCTTTTTAAAGGACTTTATGCTTTTTTAAGCCTGCACATATTTTTAAACACACAGTAAACCATTTAGAGGGTTTTTAAATCTATCTTTACTATATATCTTTCTATGTTTTTTTGAGCACATGAGTCTTTAATTTGTTAAGCAATATGGTTAGGATTAAAGCCATGGCTTTGATGGCTGGATCCAGCCCATACTTTAGCTTTTTGAGATTTTAGCCACACGGCGGAGGTAATGGCCGGAGCCATGTTTATTACCACAACTCTATGGTGTTTTAAGGTCTCTGGTACCACCAAAAAGCATGTTGTCAGATTTTTATTAACACCATTTAAGTGTTTTATGGCAGGACCTCTTAAAAGAGCTGCAAGATTTTGCAGCTAAAGCTCTTAAATGAGATTTACTTGCCCCTAGCAAGCAGACCAAACCCAAGAAATTGCTGCTACCAAGAAGCCATGCTTAACTCTTTTCCCACGCTCTCTTAGGATTTTTGTGGATGCTCTTGCCCCACTTTGGGCACCATTTTTTGCCTGAGGGTTTTTTTTGGTCCCACCTGGTCCTGCAGTCGTTTAGTCCCAAAGAAATACACAGAAGTCTACATTATTTATAAACTGATTGGCCCATTAGCTCAGGCTTCTTATTAGCTACTTTTTATAACTTACATTAGCCCAAAATTTTGCCTGAGTTAGCCACATTATGGGCTAATGTAAGTTATAAGAGTTAATAAAAATCCTGAGCTACTAGACCAATCAGTTTATATTTAATGTAGACTCTCTGTGTGTTTATTTGGGACTAAATGGCTGTAGAACCTGGTGGGACAAAAATGTCAGACAACACATATGGCTGGATAATGTGGTTGTTTGCATTCTGTTCTTCAAGCAGACTTTATTAAAATCCAATTGAAATATCACTATTATACACACACATATGAAAATCTGTCAATGTAATCCATCATATAAATAAACTGAAAGAAGAAAACATGATCATCTCATCAGATGCTGAAAAAGCATTAGACAAAATCCAACACCCCATTTATGATAAAAGTTATGGAGAGATCAGGGATACAAGGAATATATCTAAAAATAATAAAAGCATCATACAACAAGCTGACAGCCAACAACAAATTAAATGGAGAGAAACTCAAAGTGATTCCACAACAACCAGGAACAAGACAAGGCTGTCCATTCTCTCTGTATCTATTCAACATAGTTTTTGAAGTTCTCACTATATCAATAAGACAACAAAAAGAGATAAAGGGGATTCAAATTGGAAAGGAAGAAGTTAAACTTTCATTATTTGCAGATGATATGATAGTATATACAAGTGACCCCAAAAACTCTACCAGGGAACTTTTACAACTGATAAATACCTTCAGTAATGTGGCAGGATACAAGACCAATTCAAAAAAATCAGTAGCCCCCCCCATACACAAATGATAAAGAAGGTGAGAAAGAAATCAGAGAAATATCACCTTTCCAATAGCCATAAATTGATGGGGAAACTCTGTTAACCAATCAAAGCTAACTGGGGCATGGCTACCCAGACCCCAGGAAGAAAAACCGGAAGATCCAGGTGTGCAGTCCTCTCTCTGCGTGGTGCCCACTGGACCGATTGGAAGTCAGACCTCCCACTCTTATAGTGTGAGTTTCCCCTCTTTAACCATTAAAGTATAACTGTTATTCTTGAACTAACCTGGTTATTTATCATACCAACCTAATTCCCAACAATAAGTAACATAAAATATCCTTAGGTAACACTAACCAAAGAAGAGAAAGACCTTTTTGACAAGAACTCTAAGTCTTTGAAGAAAGAAATTAAAGAAGATGCCAGAAAATGGAAAGATCTCCAATGCTTTTGAATAGGTAGAATCAACATAACAAAAATGGCCATCCTACCAAAAGCAATCTATAGATTCAATGCAATCCCCATCAAAATTCCAACACAATTATTCACAGACCTTGAAATAGCAATAATCAACTTCATATGACAAAAACAAACAGAAAAATCCAAGATAGCCAAAACAATCTGATGTAGGATTCCCCTCTGTATGCTGTGGATATTATTGGTTAATAAATGCACTGCTTTGGGCCTATAGCAGAACTATAGGGGAACAGACCTAGGCAGGGAAAACTAAAGAGACTTCTGGGAGAAAGGAGGCAGAGTCAGAGAGAAGCTATGTAGCCCTGCCAGAAACAGACACCAGAACTTTAGCCAGTAAGTCACAGCCACGTGGAAATACACAGGTTAATAGAGATGAGTTAGTTTAGGATATGAGTTAGCCAGAAATACGTTTAGGCTATTGGCTAAACAATATTGCAAATAATACTGTTTCTGTGTGTGATTATTTTGGGGCAAAACAGCCAGAAACCAACAAACGGCCCTCCTTGCAACAACAATCCTGCACAATAAAAGAACTTCTGGAGGCATCACCATTTCTGACATAAAGCTCTATTACAGAGCTACAGTAATGAAAACAGCATGGTACTGGCATAAAAACAGAGAGGTTGGCCAATAAAATCAAAGACCCAGATATTAATCCACACACATATGAACACCTAATTTTTGACAAAATAAAGCTAAAATTATACAATTGGAAAAGAAAGCATCTTTGACAAATGCACTGGCATAATTGGATGTCAACATTTAGAAGAATAAAATAGATCCATATCTACTGCCATGCACAAATGGACTAAAGACCTCAATATAAATCCAACCACCCTGAACCTGATAGAAGAGAAAATGGGAAGTAGCTTTCAATGTGTGGACACAGGAGACCACTTCCTAAATATAATCCCAGAAGCACAGACACTGAGAGAAACAATAAATAAGTGGAACAACCTGAAACTGAGAAGCTTCTGTAAAGCAAATGACACAGCCAATAAGACAAAAGGGAAGTCTACTGAATGGAAAAGCATCTTCACCAACCCCACATTAGACAAAGGATTAATCTCTAAAATATATAAAGAATTCAAGACATTAGACATCAAAATTCTAAATAATACAATTTAAAAATGGAGTACTAAGCTAAACAGAGAATTCTCAATAGAAGAATCTAAAATGGCTGAAAGACACTTAAGGAAATGTTTAAAATTCTTAGCCATCAGGAAAATGCAAATCAAAACAATTCTCAGATACCATCTTATACCTGTCAGAATGGTTAATATCAAAAACACCAATGATAGCTTATGGTGGAAAGGATGTGGAGTAAGGGAAACACTCATCCATTTCTGGTGAAAATGCGAACTTGTACAACCAGTTTGGAAATCAGTATGGTGGTTTCTTAGAAAATTGGGAATCAATATACCTCAGGATCCAGCAATACCACTCTTGGGCATATACCTCAAAGATGCTCAATCATACTACAAAGACATTTGTTCAACTATGTTCATAGCAGCATTGTTTGTAATAGCCAGAACCTCTAAACAACCTAGATGGCCCGCAAAAGAAGAATGGATAAAAAAAAATTGGCAATTTACATATTAGAGTACTACTCAGTGGTAAAAAAGACATCTTGAATTTGCATGAAAATTGATGGAACTAGAAAACACCGTCCTGAGTGAGGTAACCCAGGCCCAAGAAGATGAATATGGTATGTACTCACACATTAGTGGATACTAGCTATAAACAAAGAATATCGAGCCTATAGTTCATGATCCTAGAGAAGCTAAGTAACAAGGGGAACCTTAAGAAAAACATATATAGATCCACCTGAAAGGTCAAAATAGACAAGATTGCCTGACAAAAATAGGAACATGGGGTTGGGAGAGAAGAAAGGGTGGAAGGGAAAGAGGAAGGGAGAAGGGGAGGGGTGAGGAGAACTTGAGGGAATGGGATAGTCAAGATGGAGGTAGGACAGAGATGAGAGCGAAGAAAGGGATATCTTGATTGAGAAAACAATTATGGGGTTAGCAAGAAACCTGGCTCTAGAGAAATTCCCAGAAATCCACAAGGATGATCCCAGCTAAGACCCTAAACAATAGAGGAGAAGATGCCTGAACTGGCCTTGCCCTGTAGTCAGACTGATGAATGTCTTAAATATCACCATAGAACTCTCATTGTCAACTGATGGAAACAGAGGCAGAGACCCACATCAGAGCACTGGACTGAGCTCCCAAAGTCCTGTTGAAGAGTGGGAGGAATGAAAATATGAGCAAAGAGATCAAGACTATGACGGGTTCATCCACTGAAACCTGAGCTAATATAGCTCACCTACATCAGCCAAACTGGGAAAGAACAAGCATAAGTCAAAACTAGTCCCTCTGAATGTGGTTGACAGCTGCATGGCTGGGGCATGGAGGGGCCACTGGGAGTGACATCAGGTTTCATCCCTAATGCATAAACTGGCCTTATTCTCTTTGAATGGATACCTTGTTCAGCCTAGATATAGTAGGGAAGGCCTTGGACCTTCCCCAAAGCAATGTGCCTCACCCTCTCTGAGGAGTGGATAGGGGTGGAGTGGAGTGAAGTTGGAGTGAATGGGAGTAGGGGAGGGAGTGGGAACTTGGATTGGGATGTATAATGAAAAAAGTTAGTTTGTTTTCTTTTAAAAAAATAAAAAGGGGGAAAAGAAACAATGTGCTACCAGACTAATAAAAAAGCACCATAAAAAAATTAAAATCTCTACCAGAAATCTCATAATGGGGGAAAGGAAAGATGGGAGCTCTGATATCAAATAAAGGAGGATTCTGCCTCCTAAGAAAATATTTGATACAGTTATGCACATTATCAGTACACTTTACAAGACAGACTGGAGACAATGATGAATGGGACCATACTTTGACAAGGACTGCTTAATATGTATATCTTTTTTCTTTTATTTAACATTAATTCACAGGTCACATCATTAAAGAAAACTAACTGCCCCCTTCCCAGCAGCAATCAGCTGTCAATAGCTCCTCAGCTAGTACTGGGGTTTCAAACCCACCTCCTCACTTCCAGCCTGGGATTTTATCTGACTTACGCTTGTGTATTTCTTATGTAATGGTTACAACTGCTGTGAATTCATATGTGTAACTGCCATGATACATTTGAAAACATGGTATCCTTGATGTTATCTATGACCTTGGTTCCTAACAGTCGCTCTGTCCCCTGTTCCATGAAGATCTTTGTGGGTGAAAAATGTGGTATACATGTCTTCTTTATTGGTGATCATCATAGTTTGTTTTTGCTCCCTGAGCAATTGAAGATCTCTGTGTTAATTGCTATCTACTGCAAGGAGAAGCTTCTCTGATGAGGTTTCAAAGGTGTTCTAATCTGATGGCATAGCAGCAAGTGATTAGGAGTTATTTTAATACTATTTCCATTTAGCAAAGCAATAATACTGAGTTCTTCCTTAGAGCCTATGATCAATCTAGCTACAGATTATTGGCTTCTTTAACAGTATCAGATATGTGTTCTATCTTTTGGAGCAGACCTTAGGTCCAATTAGTTACTCTATTAATAACATCTATACCACTATTGCCTTAGTGAGCATATTTTGTCAGGCCGGTCATTGTAGTTAGTTTGCAGAATTCACAGCAGGGTTAGGATGATGACTTTTTCTCCTCCAGTAGAATGCATGGGAACTTAAAGTACCATGAAAGCTAGCCAGTAGAAATGAAGTTTCCAGGTGAATACCTGCTCAATTTCTCCATGGTCTATGAGTCAAGCACATGGTGTCCTAAGCAATAGGATCTTATTGCCAATTTCTGGGTGCCATTCAAGATGACCTTTTTTAAGGCAGCTATTTTTTTTCACTGATAAGATAGAGGAGTGAGGCACTTCTTTTTCTTCAGGCTTGCCTTTTTATAATTTACATGTGGAAAACAGAAAAGTTTGAATAATTTTCTCTCTAAAGCCTAAACCAGTGAGACTAGGAAGGATAATCCCTGCCCCACCTTTCCATCCAAGGTCCGTGTGCTATGACTGGTGCTACACTAAATACCTGCCAGAGCCTTTCCTAGTCAGGCCATTAATACACGTAGAGTAGAAACAGCTACAAGCTGCTCCACCCAGGTGAGCAACAGGTCCAACTGCCTTGATGCTTCTCTGTACCAATGTTCTGCCAGTATAGGTGTGGACAAAGTAAATCCTGAGTAATGACTATGTTTCCCTAAAGTGTCTCTGGTATAAATAGTAGTCAGATCAAAATACCTCAACATAAATCCAGTTACACTGAACCACATAGAAGAGAAAATGGAAGAAGCCTTGAAAGCATTGGCACAGGAGACTAATTCCTAATATAACACCAGCAGCATAGACATTGAGATCAACAGTTAATAAATGGGACCTCCTGAAATTGAAAAACTTCTGTAAGGTAAAAGGACACTCAATAAGAAAAAAAACCAGCAGCTTACAGAATAGGAAAAGATAACCAACCTTACAGCTGACAGAAGACTGACCTCAAAAATTTATTAAAAAACTCAAAAAACTAAACATCAAAATACCAAATAATCCAATTTAAAAATGGGGTATGAATTTAAACAGAGAATTCTCAACAGAAGAGTCTCAAATGGTCAATATGCACCTGAAGAATTGTACAACATCCTAAGCTATAAGGGAAGTGCAAATCAAAACAACTCTGAGATACCATCTTCCACCTGTCAGAATGGCTAAGATCAAAAACACTAATGACAGCCTATGTTTGAGAGGATGTGGAGCAAGGTGAACACTCCTCTGCAGCTGGTGGGACAGCTTGTATAGCAGTTTTGGAAATCAGTATGACTGTTTCTCATAAAATTGGGAGTCAGTCTACCTCAAGACCCAGTGATACCAGTTTTGGAACTATATCCAAAGGATACTCAATCATAACACAAGGACACATGCTCAACTATATTCATAGTAGCATTATTTGTAATAGCCAGAACGCGGAAGCAACCTAGATGCCCTGCAACTAAAGAATAATTTTTTTTAAAAAATGTGCTACATTTACACAATAGAATATTACTCAGTGGTAAAAAAAAATGGTCATGGAATTAGCAGGCAAATAGATGAAACTAGAAAAACTATCTTGAGTAAGGTAACCCAGACCCAGAAAGAAAAACATGGTTTATACTCACTCATGAGTGGATATTAGATGTAAAGCAAAGGGTAACAAGACTTTCAGAGAAGCTAGGTAACAAGGAGGACCCTAAGAGGGATACATGGATCACCTTAGGAAGGGGAAATAGTTGAGATCTCCTGCGTAAACTGGGGGTGGGAAGTAGAGAGGAGAAAATGGGGAATGTGAACATGAGGGCTTGGGATGGTCAAATTGGGGGTAGGATAGAGCAGGAGAGCAATGAAAGAGATATTTTTGAGAGAGAGAGAGAGCCATTATGTGTTTAGGAAGAAATCTGGTGCCAAGGAAACTTCTTGACTGAGACAGCTCATTCATTCCTGGCCACCCAGACCAGTAAGGTTCTGGATGATGGCTCATGTCTTTCTCCTTCCACAGCTACATAGTGTCTCCTTGACTCTGCCTGTTTTCTCCCAGCATTCAGCTTAGTTTTCCCACCTAGCTCTATTCTTCCCTGCTATAGGACCAAAACAACTTTATTTATTAACAAAACATATTCACAGCATACAGCAGGGAATCCCACATCACATTTTCTTTTCTGTCTAAATAAAAAGGAAGGTTCTAACTTTAACATAGTAAATTTACATATAGCAAAACAGGTATCAAGCAAGAATTAGAGTTACAATATCTATATCTACTTTATCTTTTATCATAACTAAGGAAAACTATAGCTATCTATTCTTCAACTCCATCAAAGACTACAGAAGGTTATGATATTACCTAAGTTAACAGGAAGTGCATTGTAAGCTACTTCCAAAACTCTAGAGTTGACAAAGACATCTCGCTACCTGGACAGTCACTTAAAGTTCTTCTGTAATATTGTGGCATCCATCTTTAGCCTACAGCCTCATAGTATCCAGAACACTTTAGCCACAAAGCAGGAAATTTCAAAGACATTTCCACCTGTATTGGCAGTTTGTCAGTCACTTTCTTCTATGTCCTGCAGAATCTCTGGCAGACTTTCATGAAGCAGAAACCCTGAAGGACCGACCATCTCACTTTTAGGCAAGTTCATCATTCATTTTTATGTGGGTCCTGTATGTCCAGTTCATCCAGTATAACATCAAGCAGTCCAGGCAAGAGCAATTTCTTGCCCAAATGGTTAACCAACTCCATAAGAAGCCTCTTTAATTCCCATTATCTTGTTGAAATTTAGTGCTGCCAGGAGCAGATGTGTCTCATTGCTATGAAAAGTTCTAAGTTCATAAAATATTTTAAATGCCATATTCTGTTAGTCTTTGAAAGGTTTAAAGAATAACTATCTATCTGAAATATATCTCCATAAATCTAGAAAACCTAACTAATATGACTACAAGCTTGACTATTTTAAATGACTTTTAACCTGTATTTCTTAATTATATATTACATTTCTAAATGAGCTGCACAAACACAATACCTTAATAAAGAGCAAAAATACACATATAACAAAATTGATCTTAAATATGCATCAATAAACCAAGATCCATACCCAAAGCAAAGAATTACATCCCTTTAAATATAAGCAAACATTTATAAGCAATCATTTAGTGAATTTGGGCATAGTTCTCACCAAACTGCTTCCTGTTTTTTGTTGGGTGAAATAATTTTGGGGTTTGCAGAGACCTTTTGGGGTTCTTGATTCATTCAACCACATTAGTCTGGCAGGAATCCACAGGGTCTCATACTCTGTGGAAACAAAAGCAGAA
The DNA here is from genome assembly GCA_001685075.1 of Bramus lutescens. Lineage (NCBI taxonomy): Eukaryota > Metazoa > Chordata > Mammalia > Rodentia > Cricetidae > Bramus > Bramus lutescens. Next base: position 30,157 of record LOEQ01012611.1, read on the forward strand.
CCTCTTTTCCAAAGCAACATATCCTTAGACCCAAATTTTGAAGTCAAGATACCCTTAAAGTATATATGTTGGTTTAGCTTTGCAGCCTGTACTATAAAATGTCTCTCTGTACTTAGCTCACTCACTGTCAAAAAATTCAAAGAAAACACAATAATATAAATAATCTAGACTCTGTATTTTCCATATTATGTGGCTATTTTTTTACTCTATTACTTTTTCTTCAAGTTTAACATTTATTTTATTATCTTTATTTCTTTAACCCATGACTATCTGCTATCTGTACACTTTTCTATTATAACTGTCTATACTCTTTTTCCTCTCTCTCTCTCTCTCTCTCTCTCTCGCCTACATACATTTATTCAATATTGTGACCCATTTAGAGGTCTTTTCCATCTGAATCTGTCTTTTTACCTATCTGTAATCCTTTTATGACCAGGACCACTTCTTAAAATGCTAAGTGACATGGCTAGGACTAAGGCTGCTTTGCCTCTGGGCTCTGCCCAGTCCAACATGGTGAAGGTCCATTCAGTGCCACCTCTGTGACCCATTTTCAGGCACATAGCAAGGCTACATTGTCATTAAATAAATTGTAGCATTCTTCTCACAAACACCATTCAAATGTTCAGTCTTCTGAAAGAGAAAGAGCTGTTCATGCCATTGGCATAAACCAGGAAGCCTTTTTGCTGCTACTGCTGAGTCAAGAAGCCTTCTCTTAAAGGAAGCCATGTAGACACCAGAGGAGACAGATGCCAGAACTTGGCTTAGTAAGCCACAGCCATGTGGCAATACACAGATTAATAGAAATGGGTTAATTTAGATGTAAGAGCTAGATAGAAATATGCACAAGTTAATAGGCCAAGCAGTATTGAAATTAATATAGATTTCTGAGTGATTATTTGGGTCTGGGCTTCTGGGAAATGAACTAGCAGCCACTGCCTACAAAATGGCACAAACATGGACAACTACATCCACATAAAACCTGAGAGAGCTTGGGAAGTAATTCTAGACACAAAAGAACAGAGTCATGCACAGCTTTTTAGTATCAGCATTTTCTCAAGTGGGCTCTGTTTACTAGAGTCAAGTGCATCTCATTTAAGAGAGGCTTCCTGACTCAGCTTTAGCTGCAATAACCTTGCAGCTCTTTTAAGAGGTCCTGCCACTAAACACTTAAATGGTGTTTATAAATAGCAGATAGCATGCTTCCTGGTGGTGACAAGAAACTTGAAACTCCATAGAGTTTTGGCAATAAACATGGTTCCCACCAGTACCTCTGCCATGAATTTAGACTCTCAGAAAGCTAAAGAATGGGGTGGATCCAGCCATCAAAACCACAATTTTAATCCTAGCCATTGCTTAGCAAATTAAAGACTCATGTGTTCAGAAAAAAATAAAGATATACAGTAAAGATAGATTCAGACAAAAAAAAGTCTAAATGGTTTACAGTGTGCTTGAAAATATATGTAGACTTGGGAGAGAAAACAAAAAGGATAAAGTCCTTAAAAGAAGAAAAGGAGTACTTGGGTGTGGTGGCACACACCTTTAATCCGAGCACTTGGGAGGGAGAGGCAAGTGGATCTCTGTGAGTTCAAGGACAGCCTGGTATATACAGTGAGTTCCAGGACATCCAAAGATACACAGAGAAACCCTGTCTCAAAAAAATAAAAATAAAAGAAATAGAGTTTAAAAATGAAGCCATGTAAAATTGGAAACTACACAGAGAATCTGTAGGTTGTATGTTATTGTGTTATCTTTGATTGTTTGATGGCTGAGGAAGAAGCAAGAGCTGCTAAAAGACATTTGATTATAAATGCTGCTGGATTAATCTAATATATATANCCTTGACTTCAAAATTTAAATCAAAAGATATGTTACTTTGGAGAAGAAGTTTTGTTTTTGTTTCCACAAGAAATGAGAGGCTGTGGATTCATTCTGGGTTAAGAAAAATCAGGTATGATCAAGGAAGACCTCCTGAAAAATCTTCAATAGGAGTGGATGGCCCAGATGATCCAACATTTCAGAGAACCTCTGTTGTTGTTTCCTCTGAGTTCTATATCAAGAACAGCTTCAAGCCTGCTGACTTAGATGATCAGGCCTCACAGAATATTCCAGTCAGGACTGACCATAATCCTAAATTTCTTTAGGTCCCCATAAGATTATCAGTGACCCCAATCAGCAGGAAGTATCCTAGAAAACTATGCCCACATTCCTAAAAAATGGATTATGGATGTTTGTCTTTGTTTAGAATGTTTGTTACAAATTATTTTGGATATTAGTCAGGAAAAAACTAAACAAAGGAGATTAGATTCAGAGTTCTTATTTTGTAAAAGGGGAGGGAATGCTGTGGGACAATTTTCTTATACCCTGTAAATAACAGTACCACTTGTACTGGTTTAATAAAATGCTGATTGGCTAGTAGTCAGGCAGGAAGTATAGGCAGAGTGACCAGAACAGGAAATTCTGGGAAAAGGAATGGCTCAGTCTACAGTGGTCACCCAGATGTAGAGGAAGCAAGATGAGAATGCCTCACTGATAAAAGGTACAAAGCCATGTGGCTAACACAGACAAGAATTTTAGGTTAATGGAAGATGTAAGAGTTAGTTAATAAGAAAGCCTGAGGTAATAGGCCAACAAGTTTATAATTAAATGTAGACTTCTGTGTGTTTCTTTGGATAGAACAGCTGTGGGACTGGGCGAGACAGAAACTTCCATCAACAGAAACTCCCAAGAATCCACAAGGATGACTCCAGCTAAGACTTCTAGCAATAATGGAGAGGGAGCATAAACTGGCCTCCTGTGATCAGATTGTTGACTACCCAAATTGTCATCATAGTACCTTTATCCAGTAAATAATAGAGGCAGATGCAGAAATTCATAACCAAACACTGAACCAAGCTCTGGGAGTCCAGTCAAAGAAAGGGAGGGGGGATTATATGAGCAAGAGTGGTCAAAATCATGATGGGAAAACTGACAAAGCTGGCTAGAGCTTGTAGGAACTATAAACACTAGAACAGCTAGGAAGCCTGCATGGGACCAACTTGGGCCTTCTGCATGTGGGTGACAGTTGTATAGCTTGGTCTGTTTGCAGGGCCCTTAGCAGTGGGACTAGGACCTATCCCTGGTGCATAAACTGACTTTTTAGAACCTATTTCCTATGGTGGAATGCCTTGCTCAGCCTTGATGTAGGGGAGAAGAGCTTGGTCCTGCCTCAACTTGAAATGCCATACTTTGTTGACACCCATGAGAGGTCTTACCCCTTCTTAATGGAGATGGAAGAGGGGTAGATAAGTGGGTAGAAGGGAGGTTGGGAAACTGCTGTTGACAGGTAGAATAAATTTAAAGTTTTAAGAAAAATAAATAAAAGTAATAATTTAAAAAAGGTAATCAGATCAAACCACTATGCACTGGTTAGGCCAAGCACAGGAACTGAGGGATCCTACATGCTCTGGTGGTGATGGCACTCACACACAGCTGCTACTCCTCTTCACAGAAGTTAGCTGCAGTTCTCTGATACAAACACCCTCCACTTCCCTCCATAGTGTAGCCACATCTCCCATACATAGAGACTTTTCTCAGTAAATCTGAATCCAAGTCACAACACATTTGCTGGGCACACTTCTACTTGATGGTCAATTGATGGGTCAGTGTAAATGGGGAAGAACTTAGGGCCTTGGAGGCATAAAGATAACTTTAGATCACTCTGACTGAAAACTGTGCCTGGGTGACCGCTGCTAAGATGGTAACTCACCACCACCCAATAAAGAAGCTCGTAGGTGTCAGAGGCCCCTTTACTGTTATCTAAGACAAACTCAGAAATTGGCACTTATACCTTCAATCACTTCGAACCCCAATGCCAGTGTAAGAACACAACAACAGCCAGGCCACTATGGCACCACCAGACCCCAGCTATTGTACTACAGCAACCACAGAATATTTCAATGCCACTAAAGCACAAGAAAATGACCTTAAAACCAGTGAAGATTATAGAGGTCCTTAGAGAGGAAATGAATAAATCCCCCAAAGATAAGCAGGAAAACACATATGATTGGAGGAAATGAATAGATCCCTTAAAGAAATCCAAGAAGAAACAAACAGTGCAGGAATGGTATAAAACAGTTCAAGACCTGAAAATGAAAAGAGAATCAATGAAAAAAAACACAAACTGAGGGAATTCTGCAAGTAAAAAATCCATGCAAGTGAAGAGAAACTACAGAAGCATCACCAACAAGAGATGGGAGAGAGAATCTCAAGCATTGAAGACACAATAGAAGAAAAAGATAGATCAGTCAAAGAAAATGTTAAATCTAAAAAAAACATACACATTCCTTCCTTCCTTCCTCCCTCCCTCCTTCTCTTTCTTTTTTCTTAAATTTTATTTTATTTTGTCTGGGGTTGAGGTTGCAAGGACAGAGGGTAGATGAGAAAGGATGGTAAGATGAATGGGATTGAGATGTGTGATGTAAAAGCAACAAAGAATAAATAAAATGATTTTTTTAATCCTGACAGAAAACATCCAGGAAATCTGGGACACTATGAAAAGATCAATCCTAAGAATAACAGAAATAGAAGAAGGAGAAGAATTCTAGCTCAAAGGCTCAGAAAATATTTTTAACAAAATCACAGAAGAATCTTCCTAACCTTAAAAGGGACATGCCTATAAAGGTACAAGAAGCTTATAGAACACCAAATAGATTAGACCAGAGAAGGAAATTTCCTCCCCACATAATAATCAAAACACCAAACATACAGAACAAAGAAAAAATATTAAAAACTGCAAGGAAAAAGAACTCTTATAGCATATAAAGATAAACATATTAGAATTATACTTAACTTCTCAATGGAGACTCTAAAAGTCAGAAGGGTTTGGACAGACATGCCACACACTCTAAGAGACCACAGATACCAGCCCAGACTACTGTACCCTATAATACTCTTGATCTCCATAAATGAAGGAAATAAAATATTCCATGATAAAGCAAAGTTGAGCAATATTTATCTATAAATATAACCCTACAGAAGGTGCTAGAGGGGAAACTCCAACCCATGGAAGATAATTCTACACCTATATAAATACAGAAAAAAATTATCTCACACCAGCAAAATCAAAAGAAAGGAAATGCATGCACATACACACACACACAACCACCAATGACAGCAACAAAATGACGTTAGCAATTATTGGTCATTAATGTCTCTCAAAATCAAAGGACTCAATTCCCCAATAAAAAGACATAGAATGGATGTGAGAACAGGATCCATTCTTATGAGAAACACACCTCAACATCAAAAATAGACATTCTCTCAGAGTAACGAGTTGTAAAATTACTTTACAAGAAAATGGATCCAAGAAGCAAGCTGGTGTAGCTACTCTAATATCTAACAAAATAGACTTCAAACCAAAATTAATCAGAAGAGATAGGAAAGAACATTTCATATTCATCAAAGGAAAAATCCACCAAGATGATTGTTGACAGGGGTTCCTGTTCTGCCTGGTTGTGCTGCAGTCATTCAGTCCCAAAGAAATACACAGAAGTCTACATTAATTATAAGATGATTGGCCCATTAACTCGGGCTTCTTATTAACTCTTATAACTTATATTAGCCCATTATTCTTGTCTATGTTAGACATGTGGCTTGGTACCTTTTTCAGCGAGGCAGTCACATCTTGCTTTCTCTGTGTCTGGATCATGACTGCAGACTACAGAATCCTCTTACCAGAATTCTACTGTTCTCATTGCCCCACCTCTACTTCCTGCCTGGTCACCCCACCTATAATTCCTGCCTGACTTCCAGCCAATCAGCATTTTATTAAACAAGTACAAGAAACAAATGTTTACAGGGTANTATATTAGCCCATTATTCTTGTCTATGTTAGACATGTGGCTTGGTACCTTTTTCAGCGAGGCAGTCACATCTTGCTTTCTCTGTGTCTGGATCATGACTGCAGACTACAGAATCCTCTTACCAGAATTCTACTGTTCTCATTGCCCCACCTCTACTTCCTGCCTGGTCACCCCACCTATAATTCCTGCCTGACTTCCAGCCAATCAGCATTTTATTAAACAAGTACAAGAAACAAATGTTTACAGGGTAAAACCATTGTCCCACAGCAGATGATGTTTCAATTCTTAACATTTATGTCCCAAACACAAGGGAACCCATATTTGTAAAAGAAACATTACTAAGCTTAAATCACATATTGAGCATCACACATTAATAGTGGGAGATGTCAATGTTTTACTCTCACCAATGTCATCCAGACAAAAAATAGGCAGAAAAATAATGGAGTTAACAGATGTTATGAACCAAATGGACCTGACAAATATCTACAGAACATTTCACTCAAGCACTAAAGAATATACTTCCTTCTCAGCACCCCATAGAACTTTCTCCAAAATTGACCACATAATTTGTCACAAAGCAAATTTCAGCAGATATGAGAATTTAAAATAAGCCCCTGTGTCTTATCAGACCACCACAGATTAAAGCTGGATTTCAACAACAACAAAAACAGCAGAAAGTACAAACTCATGGAAACTGAACAACTCTCTACTGAATGACTACTGGGTTAAGCTTGAAATAAAGAAGAAATTAATGATTTACTAGCATTCAATGAAAATAAATGCATAACATAACATTAATCTAGTAATTTTAAAGAAAATAGTCCTCAAAGAGACTGACACTCTTAGAAGATTTAGTCTTGTTGGGGAAAGTATGTAACTGTGGAGGTGATCTTTGAGGTCTCATATATGCTCAAGCTGTGCCCAGTGAGACGGACCACTTCCTGTTGTCTATGGCTCAAGATGTAGGAATCTCAGCTCCTCCAGCACCATGTCTGCCTGCATGCTGCCATGTCACGAAGATAATGGATTAAATCTCTGAAATTGTAAGTCCCCCAATTAAATGTGTTCCTTTATAAGAGTTGCCATGGTCGTGGTGTCTCTTCATACCAATAGAAATCATTACTAAGACAATACCAAAACTTGCAGGACACAATGAAAGCAGTGCTAAGAGGAAAGTTCACAGCACTAAGTGTTTCATAAAAAACTGAAAAGATCTCATATTAGCAACTGAATAGCACACCCAAAGCTCTAGAACAAAAAGAATCAAATACACCCAAGAGGAGTACGCGGTAGGAAATAATAAAACTGAGGGGTAAAAATCAATAAAATAGAAACAAAGAGAATAATGCAATGGATCAATGAAATTTAATTTGAGAGAATCAACAGAGATAGACAAATTTTTATTCCAACTAACTAAAAGACAGATAAACAATTTCCAAATTAACAAAATCAGAAATGAAAATCAGAAATAACAACAGATGAGAAAATCTAAAGAATCATTAGGTCATACTCTAAAACCCTATACTCCACAAAATTGGGAAAAAAAACTATAAGAAATTGAAATTTTTCTCAATAGATATAATTTACAAAAATTAACTCAAGAACAGATAAACTATTTAACAAATCTTATGACCCCTAAGGAAATTGAAGTAGTCATTAAAAGCCAACCAACCAAAAAAAGCCCAGGGTCAGATGGCTTTAACACAGAATTCTACCATATTTTCAAAGAAGAGTTAATACCAATATTGCTCAAAGTATTCCACAAAATAGAAACAGAAGAAACTTTACCAAATTCGTTTTATGAGACCAGAGTCACTCTGACACCCCAAACACAAAAAGATGCAACAAATAAAGATAATTACAGACAAATTTCCCTCATGAACATTGATGCAAAACACTCAAATACTTGCATAAAAAATCCAAGAACACAGCAAAATATCATCCACCATGATCAAGTAGTCTGCATCCCAGAGATGCAGGGGTGATTCAACATATGAAAATCTGTCAATGTAATCCACCATAAAAGCAAACTGGAAGGAAAAAAAAACACATGAGCATCTCATTAGATGCTGAAAAAGCCTTTGACAAAATCCAATACCTCTTCATAATAAAAGTCTTGGAGAGATCAGGGATCCAAGGAACATACTTAAACACAATAAAAACAATTTATAGCAAGCTTAGCGCCGACATTAAATAAAAAGGAGAGAAACTCAAAGCAATTCCACTAGAATCAGGACAAAAACAAAGTTGTCTACTCTCTATATATCTATTTAATTGGAAGTTGAGCTGGAAGTTCTTGCTAGAGTGGTAAGACAACAAAAGGAGATCAAGGGGATACAAATTGTTAAGAAAGAAGTCAAAGTATTGCTATTCTCAGATGATATGATGTTTACATAAGCGATCCAAAAAATTCTACCAGGTAACTTCTGCAGCTGACAAATAGGGCTCAAAGGGTGGACACATGACTCTTCCTGGGAAAGGGAAATAGAATAGACATTGCAGGTACAGATGGGGTGAGGGGGAAGAGAACAGGAGGGATCATGTTGGGGAGAAGATAAAGGGAGAGAGTACTGGGAGAGACAAATGGATTTGGGGAGCATCTCAGGGATGAACTAGAAACCTAGTGCAATGGTAACTCCCAGGAATCTACGAAGGTGACCCTAGCTAAGACTCCTAGCAATGAGTGATCTGGAGCCTGAACTTGACATCTCCTATAACCAGGCAAGACTTCCAGTGGAGGGATTGGGACACCAACCCAGCCACAAAACCTTCAACCTACAATTTCTCCTACCTACAATAAGTACTGAACAAGAATAACAATCAGAAGAAATGACATGCCTCCAGGTCATCTAGATAAGGTAGTTAGGCTTGCCCCCTTTTCTGCTAGCCTTCCTTCTTCTTTCCTTTTTTTTAAACATTTTTAATATAATTAATTTTTTTTAAAAGAAAAATTATCTTCTTTCATTTTCCATACCCATCCCAGTTCCACTCTCTCCCCTCCTCCTATTCCCTCCATCTCCATCCCCACTCCACCCCCATCCACTCCTCAGAGAGGGTAAGGCACATTGCTTTGGGGAAGGTCCAAGGCCCTCCCTACTATATCTAGGCTGAGCAAGGTATCTATCCAAAGAGAATAGGTTCCAAAAAGCCAGTACAAGCAGTATGGATAAATCCTGGTGCCACTGCCAGTGGCCCCACAGTCTGCTCTAACCATACAAATGTCATCCACATTCATAGAGTCCAGTTTGGCCCTATGCTGGTTCCTTCCCAGTCCAGCTGGTGTTGGTGACCTCCTATAAGCTCAGGTAAACTGTTTCAGTGGGTGAGCCCATCATGGTATTGACCTCTTTGCTCATATTCTCATTCCTCCCACTCTTCAACTGGACCTTGGAAGCTCAGTCCAGTGCTCCACTGTGGGTCTCTGCCTCTGTTTCCATCAGTTGCTGGATGAAGGTTCTATGGTGACATGTAAGATAGTCATCAATCTGACTACAGGGCAAGACCAGTTCAGGCACCCTCTCCTCTATTGCATAGGGCCTTAGCTGGGGTATCTCTTGTAGATTTCTGGGAATTTCTCTAGAGCCAGGTTTCTTGCTAGCCCCATAATGACTCCCTCAAACAAAATATCTCTTTCTTTAATCTCATCTCTGTCCTTTCTCCATCTTATCTATCCTGTTCCTTCAAGTTCCCCTGCCCCTCCATTCCTTTCTAACCTCCTCCTCTTCTTCTTCCCTTTCTTCTAACCCTCCCCTATGCTCCCAATTTTGTCAGGCAATCTTATTTATTTCACCTTTCTGGGTGGATCAATCTATATATGTTTCCCTTAGGATTCGCCTTGTTACTTAGCTTCTCTAGGATCATTTGCTATCATTTGCTTTACAGCTAGGATCCACTTATGAGT
>LOEQ01012613.1:0-10854 GCA_001685075.1 Bramus lutescens
TCAGGACCTCTGGAAGAGCAGTCAATGCTCTTAACCTCTGAGCCATCTCTCCAGACCTTTAGTATGTTTTTTTTTTATCTCCTTTATTACATTGTCTAGAACTTCTGGCCCTGCCACTATTTAAGTCATGATAACTGACATCTTTGTCATGTTGTGAAAGTACTCAGTTTTTATATATTTTAACTGTCTTAAAATTTTACATTATTATTTTAACTGCACAAGCATATGAGTAGAATGAGAATACTTCAATACATGTATACAATGTACATTCAAATCAAGCAGGTTAAAATTTTTAGTTCCCAGAAAATTATGCATCTCAAATTTTTTGATTAACATGTCTTAATTATACATGTTAGTGCTAAACAGTATGCATATGCATATCAGTATACATACACAATGTATACTACTAATTAGATTGGGATAATTAATGCTTCTAGATCTTGGTCATTACATTTAGAACCTTTGAGTTCCTCTTTTCCAATTATTCACAAAATATGATGTGCTGTGGAATAATGTTCTTGTATACTGTAAAGATTTGTCACTCATTTTAGTTTAATAAGATGCTGATTAGTCAGTAATCAGGCAGAAAGTATAGGTGGGGCCACAAATCTAGCAGAATTCTGGGAAGAGGAAAGGCAGAGATGTAGTCACCAGCCAGATGCAGAGGAAGCAAGATGAGAGAATGTCTTACTGAGGACAGGTACCAAATCACGTGACTAAACATAGATAGGAATTATGTGTTAATTTAAGTTATAAGAGCTAGTTAGTAATAAGTCTGAGCAACAGGCCAAACAGTTTATAAGTAATATAAATCTCTGTATATTTATTTGGGACTGAATAGCTGCAAGACCGGTTGGGAAAGAAACTTCCACCAACAATGATGGTATTAAGAACTATAGTTTTCCTGTTCTGTGATATATTTCTAAAGACTGTTATTTATATCTAGTTGTATTTTAATACCCATCATCCACCCTTCAACTTTCTTCTGAGCCACCCCTACCTCACTCATTCTCTAGTAACCACCATCACACACACCTACTCAACTTTATTTTTTAAATATCCAGATAAAGACAACACATAATGTTTGTGTTTCCACATCTGTCTTAGTCACTTTTCATTTCTGTGGTATAACCAACATAAAGGGGAAAAGATTCTAGCTCATTCTGTCAGAGGTTTCAGGCCATGATCACTTGCTTATACTGCTCTAGAGGTATGTAAGACAGAACATCATGGTGAGCCGCCTGCTTTTGCTTGTTTTTTTTTTCTTAGTATTTTTTCCTTTTTAAAAAAATTTATTAATTCTTTGTGGATTTCACATCATGCGTTTTGATCCTACTCACCTCCCTGTCCTCTCGCTTCTGCCTTCTGCCCTTGCAACCTCCCCCAAAACAAAACAAAATTTAATAGTAAACCAAAACAGAAACAAGCAAGTTCTCAGTATGGACGCTGTATAGTGGCCCAGTGAGTCACACAGCGTACGCTTCAGTCCATATATCTTCACTTGCAAGTGTTCATTGCAATGAGTCATTGGTCTGGTTCAAGGCCTCTGGTTTCTGGTACCCTATCCAATCTGGGCCCTCACTAGGACTCCTTTTGGATATTCTACTGCTGTCCTGTGTCATAGAGATCCTGCAGCTTTGGATCTGCAGGTCTTTCCTCTTCACATGTTTCAGCAGTTAATAGATGATGTGGATGTTGGGGTGAATTAAGTCATAGTCCTTGCTCTGGCCCTAGAAAATTTGAGATACAAGTCGCACATTTTTTTTCCTATAATGGTATAGAGTGAGCGTTCCCATTGCAGAAGGGGGGGGGAAGTAGTATAGAAACGGGGAGGGGAACCAAGCAAAGACAAAAATTAAATCCCGTAGCTCTGTGCCTGGGATCTAGGGTCTGTGGTAGCAATATCTGAGTTCCAACAGGCTGCCTCTGATCACAGACCACAGCTCTCCTGAGCTGTTATCTCAGGATGATTTCTCTAACATTGTGAGGTCTGTACTGGAACTTCACTCATAGCTTCCTACACTGCCTTCCTCGAGGCTGCACCCCAGGATTCAAACACATGACACATGGCCTGGTCTCCTGGGAGGAGTCCGTCTTGATCTCACAACTACTGTAGTCTCCATGTGTACAGAAACAGCATCCTTTGGACCATGTTAAATCAGTAATTTGATTATGACTGCAGTGGCCTCTGGAAGCCAACTAACACTTCCTTGGACATCCCCACTTGATTAGGGCACCCAAGAATTCCTTCTCAAAGCAGTCTTTCAAACAATGTTAAATCCATGTACCCTTGAGCCTGCAGCAAGCTGAGTTCAGCTGATTTCCGAGATTCCCTCAACGGATCTTCACTCTCATCCTAGGGCAAATTAAGTGAATTCTCTAATCATCCATCTTCCCCTGCAACATCATATGTGCTCCTTCTGTAGCCAAAATTCAAGGGTTTTGAGTCTTTCTGCTCTGTTTTGGCAGCCAATGTTTACTGTAAATCTGTTGTTTATGTGCCACCTTGACGTGAGCTAGAGTCATCAGCGAAGAGGGAGCCTTCGCTGAGGAAGGAAAGGTCTCCTTAGATTCAGCTGTAAGGCATTTTCTCAATTATCAACCAATGCAGAGGGCTTAGCCCATGGTGGGTGGTGCCATCCCTGGGCTGCTGGTCCTGGGTTCTAGAAGGTGGGCTGAGCAAGCCATGAGGAGCAAACCAGTAAGCAGCACCCTTCCATGGCCTCTGCTTTACTTCCTGCCTCCGGAATCCTGCCCTGCTTGAGTTCCTGTCCTGGCTTCCTTCACTAATGAACAGCAATGCTCAAGTGTAAGCTAAATAAACATTTCCCCTCCCTGCTTCTTGGTCATGGTGCTTTATCACAGCAATAGAAACACTAATTAAAACGTGTAGCTAGAAAAAATTATGCCAGTGCCTGCCTGAATGCTGTATTGCCCTGAAATGTCCTTTTCAAGGTCAATGATTTCATCATTTAATTTGTCTTCACCCAATCTAAGGGCACAAACAAAATGCAGAGGAGTTCTTTGTGAGGGTGTAGCAAAGATAACCGTTAGTCCCATTTCCAGTAGCATCCTCCCAGGAACAGACCTTTCTACGAAAAACTCTATCTGTATTTTGGGCTGCTGAACTCCCATCAGAATTTCACACTGAACTACGTTCACAGCATTCTCAGATTTTCCTGTGCTGCTTCTTCAAACTTTCAGTTTCCCTGATAAACCAGGTCCAACTGCATCTAAAAGTCATATGGTTAGATGTAGTCACAGTGGTAGCATCACCTCTTGGCACACGTCTTCTGTGCTTTGTGTGACTTTGGTGACAGAGGAAGGTATATGAAGAAGTTGCCTCTTCACCCTAGATACAGTATTAATGATACAGCAAAAAAAAAAAAGCCAGTTTCACCCAAGTATAGTTTAGTGAACCAATGAGCTTAGGATAGACTAGCTACATCACCAAAAGCCACCTCAGCATGAGTGACAGCTCACAAAAGCTTCATCCCAGAGGAGCAACTTGAACAACCTGCAAATAGCCCCACCTAGGAGTCTCCTTCCACCCAGCACTGATTTGTTGCTTATATAATCTTGGGAAGGATCCTGACGAATTTCAAAAGTTTTAGAAACTGTTTTCATGATTCTTATAAGCCTCCCCCTCCTCCCTTCAGGGAGGAATGTTTCAATTCAGATGACATAGCTACATAATATGTTGCCAGTTACTTTTATTGCTGTGATAAAAAATGTCTGACACACAGCTTGAGGGAAGAAGAATTCATCTTGGCTCACGGTTTTAAACTTTGCTTGGCGGGATCCATCACTTTGGTCCTGAGGAGAAACAGAATATAAAGGAGGAGAACACGTGGCAGAATAGGAGGTAGAGAATGGACAGAAAAAAGACAGGAAACATCCAGAGACCCAATCCACTCTTCAAGGCCTTGTCCCATCTGGCAAGTGACCAGTTCTCTTCAACCAAGACTGACCTCCTAATAGGCCATTCAGAGGCAAGCTCATCGCATTAGCTACTTCTCATTGGTCTAACAAGAATATGCAGAAGAAGTAGCTTTCGGGGAGGATTCATTTTGACGCAGGGCTTGAAAGGGTACAGCCGGCTGTGGTGGGGTTAGTACAGGGTGATGGGTTGGAACAGAAATTCCTCACGTCTCTATGAACCAGGAGACACAGAGAGCCCTGGGTGGAGCTGGACTGTTGATAACCAGTACCCCTGACTCCTAGCAACCAGCCTCCTCCAGCCAGATCTATGTCCCAATGACTTCACGTTCTTCTAAAGTAGCACCACTAGCTGGGGATCAAGTATTCAGATGCATAAACTGTGGGCGTTCAAACCACAGCGTTCTCTACCTGTCCCCGGTAGGCTCTAGGCCTTTTCACAACACAGAATGCAGTCAGTCCATCTTCAATACACGAACAGTTGGTTCAGGATCATCAGTCTTCAAAGTCTAATGCACAAAGCCTTTTCTTTCCAGGCTTAAGGCAATTTTATCCCGAACGTCTCAGAAAGTAATGCTTTAATTTCCAAGTGCCGTAAAACTGCCATCCATTGTCACCAGGAAAAAAAGGTAGGTTCTTTTTAAATTTGCCAGCAATCTGTTTTGGAGACTTCTGAGTTTGGAATAAAAACTTTATCTCTAGAATCAGTTAAGAATTTTGTTGGGATTTTGATGGGGATTGCATTGAATCTGCGGATTGCTTTTTGGTAAGATTGCTGTTTTTATTATGTTGATCCTATCTATCCAAGAGCATGGAGAGATCTATCCATTTTGGACACCGTTCAATACAGTAGGATGCATTGCTCAGCCTAGATGCAGTGGGGAGGGTCTTGATTCTACTAATTTTTGTTGACTACCCATGGGAGACATTACCCTTTCTGATGAATGGATTGGGGGGGTGTTTTGGGGAGGTATGTGTGGGGTAGGGCAGAGGGGGAAGAAGGGGGAACTGGGGTTGATATGTAAAATGAATAAAAAATTAAAAAATACAAAAGACTTTCTCATGCAGTATAGAGGGAGAATTATTTTTAAGCTTATTAAATATGGCATGTAAAGGCAAAAAAAAAACTAAGGCAAGTTAGTTCTTTCTCTAATAGTTACATATATGAAGTCATTTTCATGGTCTTTTCCAGTCTTTGCCCAAGAAACATTTTATGTGTATACTGGGGATTAAACCTCAGACCTTTGAATATGCTAAGCAAACACTCTGTCTCTAAGGTAGCTCCCAAGCCTTCCTTGTACTTTTTATTTTAAGATAGGAAGTCGCTAAGTAGCCCAGGCCATGCAACTCTTGATTGAACATGAGATCCTCCTGCCTCAGCTCCATGAGCAGTTATGACTATCGACTTGCACCACTAGATCCCATTAAAAAAATCTCCCCCGCCGGGTTTTAAAGTTGCTCCACGTGCATGCTGGCATGTGTTGCAGATGTGCTTATCTCATACACAGGACAAAGAAATGTGATAAAGCATTGTATTTTAGGTTTCAGCCCTTGGGGAACTACATGCCTTGTGCCATTGCCCATCTCTTCTTAATCTCCAGATTATGGTAACAAAAAGAGGCAAGGATATAGTTTCTTCAAAAATTGCTTCTTAAAATTATTTAACATATAAAAACAAAATCATTCTAATAAGAAACAGAATGATAAAACAAACAAACAAACAAACAAAGGAAACCATCACATTCTTTTTTGTCCTGAGAGTCAAGCCTATAATGAACCGATCAGAGAACCAACAAACAGCCTCTGGAACATTCTACAAATCCTTTGAGACTGAGTGGGAGCATTTATCAGGGCAAAACCCGTCTGCCTGCTTCAAAGACTGTGTAATTTTCCCTACTGTCTCTTTTTAAGGAACTTAAATCCTGGTAGAAACGTTAGAGATCTTTCTGGTATAAAATAGGTCACAGATGAGTTTGTGATCCACAAAGCTTGGTGACAGAAACTCCATTGTCACTGTCAATTCTCAATGCTCCTTGAGCTTGTCTATGAATCTTTTCATAGACATGTATCATTTTAAAAAAATGGATTGCTCTAATAAGTTTGAAATAAACCTCCATAAGCATGTAAGATAAAATAGTTGAACTCAATACTACCCAATATGTAAATGCATTGAGAGGAGAATAACATGTAAATTCTCCTCTTAAGCAGAGGAGAAAAGGCAAAAGACAGGCATGAAAACAAAACACTTGGGGTGTTTGAATTGCCAGACGGAGAGGACCTCGGGCGGTGTGAGGAGTGTGATAAAAGGGGAGTAAAAACGTAAACGCAGCCGTCACAACATGGCTGCCTGATGGGGCACCACTTGTGTTAGCTCCCTGCTGGTACAGATGAAGTTCTGCTAAGGTGTATTATATATGGAAAGGTTTTTGCTTAAGGTTTAGATTAGCAAAATGGCAGTGTAGGCAGATCGCTGGGAAAAAAATGGCAGCCCACTCTGTACCTCATTTCCAACTGGTCCAGGATTCAACTTTACATCTGGAAAATAAGAACTACCATATTAAATGCAGGGTAAAGGCTTTGGGAGGCTCTTTGCCAGATGCTTGCCGCCACCGGTTTGTATTAAAGGGCCGTGGGAATGTTTTGCGTTGGGCTAACTTGATACAGTTCAGGTGGGTAGAGCAGGTGGGGCAGCCAGCGTGTCCCAGGAACTGGCTCATTTGGAAATAAGCACAGTTAATGTTTTTCAGGACACAAGTCCTGTCCTGTCTTCTCAGGTCTTTCCACAGAAGAGTTGATGGAACGTCTTAGGAGAAAGGTCCAAGCTTGAGTCAGTAACTCTCTGTCTATGATAATGTTGTCAACTTGAACCTAGAATTACCTGGGTGATGGGCTTCTGAGTGTGAGGGCTTAAATTGACTGAACTAATTGAGGTGGGAAAGCTACAAACTGTGGGTGGGACCATGCTATGTCTGGAACCCTGGACTGTGTACATGGAGAAACACACCCAAGCAACATGCATTCATTCATTGCATTTTCCCTCTGATAGTGAATGTCATATAACCAGCTACATCAAGCTGCGGATGCCTTGAATTCCCGACCACAGTGGACTGTGACTTCAACTGGAGGATGAAATAAACCTTTCCTCCCCTAAGTTAGTTTTATCAGAGTATTCTATCACGGAACAGAAAAAGAAACTGAGATGCCACCTTACTCATCCATTTCCAGTACAGTACAGGGTCCCTCACTAGAGGACTCTCGGCGATTGACACATGTAACAACATGAGCTCCTGTGCATCATCATGCTAGTGCTCATATTCTTCACCTACATTTTTATATTTCAAAAAATGGACTGTTTCTTAATATTGGTCCCTTTGTTTGAACTACTTTCATTTCCATGGTACCCACATTGCTGCTAAAAATGACTTTAAGATGATTATTCAGATTCCATAGTAGAAAAAAATAGCATCTTGTATGCAGAAAGGAATGTAAATGGAGAAACTGCGTAACAAAAGTGTGCATCATTGAGGGAATATCTGTAGTTCTGTATTTCCTTACGAATTAACATTCAAGTGCTTTGAATGATGTAAGAAAAAAAGGAAACCACAAGTATACAACCTTATCAGTTTTTCTAAGCATGTGAAAAATGTTCGTTATAATATGCTGTATTGGTTTCTCAAGGCTAGGACTACAACTTATTAGACATAATGCTTTAATCAAAATTGTATTCTCCCTTGTTTTCAGATGCTAGGAGAATAGCATCAGTTTCATTGAGTTGAAAGTCAGATGTTGGCAAGACTGCGCTCACTCTGGAATCCACTCCTTTCTTCTTCCAGCTTCTGGTAGCTCCTGGAATTCCTTTGCCTTTGCTTGCATCATCTTCATCTCCTAGGCTAACCCCTCTGTCTTCCTGTCATCTTTTCCCTTTTGTTGTGTGTCAGATCCTGCTCTTCATTCCTTCCATAAAGGCATTGATGATGTTCACTACCCCACCCAAGTTTTCAAGGCTGACGTCTTCATCATTAGCCTGCTAGTATTTACAAAGGCCCCTCTTCTAAGCATGATGCTCTGGTCCCATGGATTAGCATGCCACATGTTTAGGATCACCATTCATCTGATCACACATGACAAATGGTGCACCTAGGGCCAGGGAACTTCCCCATTTATAATAACAGGTACGGCAAAGCTTCGTATAACTAATTTGTATCAGTGTTTTCATTATGCTCCTGGGGGAAATAAAAAATAAAGTATCAGAAATGAAACTTGCAGAATAGCTCTCAGTAGCAGGAAACAAAATCGGGGGGATAATAAAGGAGAGAAACTGGAACAGATTTTTCTTTTTAAATAATAACTTAGAGTAAAATCCAAATTAAAATACTCAAGACTGAGAACTCAGAGAGGAAAACAGCTCGAAAAGGCTGGACTTCCTGTAGCAGATCTCCTGTAGGAACCTGTTCTTTTTTGCCTTCTTTCCTGGGAACTCTGAAGATACTTAAGGGACCCAGTTCCTTCCTCCCCCATATCCCTTTGTGTCAGTCATCAATACCAGGAGACTCTGCCTGGGATTCGGCGGGCCTGAGAATCAGGTAGGCTATCTTCCTGATTCTTCCTTCATCGTGAATTCCCCAGTTTCGACCCCAGCAGACCTCTTACAGGGGCTTGTCTTCCCTCTTCACCTTTACCCCTCGGGACTTCACTGAACCTGAAAGCAGCACACCCAGTTTTTATCTTTCTGTGGACCCTCCAGCCTCCCTCTTCTAGCCCATTCCTACTCTTTCCAGTCAGTCCTTTAAAGTCAGTCTTTAAGAAACACTTTCTTCCTGGGACTCCCAGTGACCACAACCGGCAGGGGCTCAGAAGCTCTTCTTACCAGGTGACTCACAGCCATCACAGTCCCCTGAGATCCAGAGAGGGCAAAAGAGATGAAGAAATGAAATAATCTGCCCAACGAAGATAGCCAGGTATCAACACCTAAAATTACAATCCTCCCCAACCCAGATACCTAGACACCAGCATAAAAATGCAATCAGCGACAGCCAGGACAATGTCTCCACAACGCAGTAACCCTGAAAACGCAGCAGGCCCTGAAAAGTGCAATATAGCTGAAGTACAAGATAAGGACTTCAAAAATAGCTATTATGAATATATTCAAGGACTTTAAAGAGGATAGGAATAAATCAATCAATGAATTCTGTGAAAACACAATCAAACAATGGTATGAAGTGATGAAAACAGTTCAAGATATGAAAATAGAAATAGAATTATTAAAGAAAACCAAAACTGAATTAAAACTGGAAGTGAAAAATTTAGGAAGTCACTTTGGCCAGGGAAGCTAACTGCGTACCTTCACCTGTTGCACCTGCCTCTCCTCCAACTCCATCCCCCCACAAGGATGGATCATGACTAGCACTTCAGAGCACCTGCCGAAGCCTACTTTCCCAGTCTCCAGTGGATCATACAGGTCCTTCCCTCCTAACTTCCCTCCCCCACTCATTACTTTACCCAACCCCCAACCCCAGGAGGAGGCAAGCCCTGGGAACCTGCAGGCTATCCCAGCCAGAAAAGCAGGTAGGTTAACTGCAGATCTTCACCTCTTCCTCCTCTCCTCCAGTTCCCTAGTCTCATCCCCAGCTCTGTGGCAGACCTTCCTGCTGTGGCCTCTCACCCCTATGTCCTCATTCTAGGGGGACTAAAACAGATACTGGCAGAACATCCTCCCTTTCTCCATCCTGTGGACCCGGTCAGCACCCCACCCCACCCCACCCCAGCAATCCCTATTTCTAAGTGTCAGTGCCCAATAACTGGAAGCATATTTAACCTGGAACATTTATCACGATCCCAGAAGAATTTGTTACCAGCCACCACACACCAGCCACACTCTTAGAAGATCTAGAGAGGGAAACAGAAACCAAGCAACAAACACCCACCCAATAAAGACAAGTGGTGTAGGAGGTTCTTCTGTACATGTGTTGCTTTCATTGGTTAATGAATAAAGAAACTTCCTTGGCCTAGTTAATAGGCCAGAACTTGTAGAAAACAGAACTGAATGCTGGGATGAAGAATAGCATAATCAGAGGGAAGTCATGGACCTTCTGCCTGAGATGGATATTGGTTAGAATCTCCAGTAAGCCACAGCCACATGGTGATACACAGATTAATGGATATGGGTTAAACTACTATGTAAGAGTTACCAATAAGAAGTTAGAGCTAATGGCCAAGCAGTGTTTTAATTAATACAGTTATTTCGGGTGTAAGCTAGCTGGGTGGCCAGGACAAAGAAGTGGCCTCTCTCTTACAACAGACAAGACTAGATACCAGCACCTAGAATTACAATCTTACCAAACCCAGACTCCTAAATGCCAGCACCAAAACATTATCAATAACAGCCAAGGCACTATGTCTCCATTAGAGTCCAGCAACCCTACCACAGCATGTGCTGAGTATTGCAACATACCTGAAGCGCAAGAAAAAGAACTTAAAACAGCCTATATGGCAGCATTCCTTAAAGAGGAAATGAGTGAATCGCTTAAATAACTCTTTGAAAATACAAACAGTAGAAGGAAATGAATAAAACAGTTCAAGATCTAAAAGTAGAAATAGATCAACAAAGAAAACACAAACTAAGGGAAATCTGGAAACAAAAAATTTAGGAACTAGAACAAGAACCTCAGAGGCAAGCCTAACTCACAGAATCCAAGAGATGGAAGAAAGAATCTCAGGCATTGAAGACAAGTTAGAAGAAATGGATACCTCAGTCAAACAGAATATCAAATCTAAAAAGCTCCTGGTACAAAAAGGACATTATGAAAACACTAAGGGTGATGTGGGATTCCCCTCTGTATGCTGTGAATACCATTGGTTAAGAAAGAAACTGTCTTAGGCCTGTGATAGGGTAGAGCAGAGCTAGGTGGGGAAAAC
>LOEQ01012614.1:10434-32949 GCA_001685075.1 Bramus lutescens
GGCAGGCTTAGTAAAGGAGTAATCAATCCACTTTCAGATGGATTGAATGCTAAATTCATGAGATGGAGCCCCTGACTTGCACTGCCAAATAGGCCATGGGCTTATAAGAAACCCTAAAACTATTATTCTGTTAAAGAAACACAGCAAGGAAATGACTCCTAACAACATAGATCACATCCGCACTCAACATTATCACAGAAGATTTGTCTTGCAATAAATGAAAATTAACACAGCAACAAACAACTGGACAATGTGCAGAGAATGCAAGATTTTGGAACACTCAAGACTTAAACAATGTCTTCATTTACACCCCTCCCTTATTGGCTCAGGAGTCTATGAAGAAGAGTATGCAGAATCATTGTAATACCCAAATGTGATGATTAACTCCAAAGAAACTATGTCTTCTAGATATAACAGGATATATATTCACAGAGACTATTGCAGCATGCACAGGGTCTGAACAGATCCAAACCAGATGTGATCCTAGTGCTGCTAGCTAGAAGTGGGCATATGGTTTGACTCCTAACCAAGAGTTCATCTGTGCAAGGTAAAAGTGAAAGTAAAAGAAACCCATCCTGGTCCTGAAACAAGAGCTAGTGAAAGAAACACACCAAGGGGCTAAACCCCAGGGCCAGTGAAAGAAAAACACCCTTGATCTGAGACCTGAGCCAGTGAAGCAAACACTTTATCTTTGAACTCTGAACTAAAGAAAAACCTCCTGACTCTGACTCTGACTCTGAAACCAGAGCCAAAGAAACATATTTTGGCCCTGAAACAAGAGTCAGTGAAAGGAAAAAAAAAAAGCCAGTGAAAGAAACGCAGCTTGGCCCTGAAACCAGGGCCAGCTCTGCCCTGAATAACTAAACTAACCAACCAATCCCTGAGCAGAAAATCTCCCTGGTTAAACTCCACACCTGTGAAGACCTTTAAATGTGCCCCTGCCAGTGCAGTTGGGGTTGCTGTCCTTTCCCACCCTGGCAGAGGAAGTCACTCTCCTGTACTCATCCTTCCCAAATAAATCTCTTTCTCAAAACAGTATTGAGTGAAGGTCTTCATTTGCCAGCACAGAATGGAAGAACCTTGTTGAGTCGTCCCTTAGGGGTGCTGAGCAGCAAAAACATTGCTGAGATGTTTCCTGAGGGTGGCTGAGCAACACTGAGGAAGAACAGAACAGAATAGCCTTGCTGAGACATTCCTCAGGGGACTGAGAAGAAAAATATTGCTGAGATGTTCCCTTGTTGGGGGGCGGTGTGGGGAGCTGCTGAGCAGAAAAAAAGGAACAACTTTTCACTGGAGCAAGAGGTAATTGATACATTTCTACAGGGGCTTTCCCTTTTGCAGTGTAGCAGAAGAAGTAACAACTTTTTCTTTTTTTATTGTTTTTATTGAGCTATACATTTTCCTCTTCTCCTCTCTGTTGAAGGACCCTTAAAAGAAATCCCACACTAACCCAGAATTGAGAATAATAGAGGGTTATTTATTTAGGGATAGACTCACAAGACACAATACTCTGCTGTAACGAAGAACAGCAATTTCAACCTTAGCTTCGATTCACTAAAATTGGACAGAGCTAAAAACAGACAGTCTACAGAAGAAACACAGCCTTCTGTTAGTTTAGCAGGCCCCCAAAGCCCTCTTGCTGGCTCATGTGCTGCTAGAAAGTTCCTATTGTGTTGCTAGAAAGTTCCTAACCACTAGGACCTTCCACAAATCAGCCCCCATACTAATCTTTCCTCCATCAATCAGTCCCTGATTACTCCCTCCTCTCTGAAATTCCCCTAATTCTACTTAAAAGTAACTTGTGTGCCTTATTTAAGGGTCACCAAGTGGCACCCTAGTGGTGGAATTAGTAAAGCACTCTTGTTATTGCATATGTGGGCTGTTGTTCTTCTTTGGAGACTTCTCTCGTACCTCAACACTGTCATCAATGCTTATGATGTTGGCCATTCTGACAGGTGAAAAATGGAATCTCAGAGCAAACACAGTGAATGAACCTCATAGAAGAAAAAGTGGAAAGTTCTCTTGAACACATTAGTACAAGAGACCACTTCTAAAATATAATCCCAGTAGCATAGACACTGAGAGCAGCAATTAATAAATGGGACCTCCTGAAACTGAGAAGCTTCTGTAAAACAAAGGACACTGTCAATAAGATAAAATGACAGCCTACAGAATGGGAAAAGATCTTCACTAATTCCACAACGGACAGAGGACTGAACTCCAAAATATACAAAGAACTCAAGAAACTTGACCTCAAAAGAAAAAATAATCCAATAAAAATGGGATACAGTCCTAGAGAACTTTCAATAGATGAATCTCAAATGACTGAAATACACTTAAGGAAATGCTCAAAATCCTTAGCCATCAGAGAAATACAAATTAAAACAACTCTAAGTAGAAACATCTTGGGGCATAGACGAAGAAGCTGATAGTTCTGATAGGATGTTCCCTTAGCAGAACAGAGCAGAGCTCCTCTGTAAGGCCTATTTGTAGGAGAGGAATTGGATTGCTATACCCTGTGGGGAAACCATCTCCCACCGCACCCCAATGTCAGGTAGCTCTGCTTCCTGAAAAGTCAGGACACTTCTCACTCCAGGTCTGAGTTGTCCCTATTGCAACTTCAGCTTCCAGAGCTTCCCGATTGCAGTTCTAGGTATAGCCTGGCTTCCAGATAAGTCAGGATATCTTTGCAACTCTAGAGATGTAACACTCACATTCACTTACACTAGATACAATCTGCAATTGATATCTGCTCTCAAAGGGAAGAATCAGGTTTTTTTTTTGTGGTTGATTTTGTTTTCCAAACTACGATGTGTAATTGGATATATAAGCCATACTGTATGGTAGACACCCTGCCCAGAGGAGTTGGCAAACAAACAAACAAACAAAAAAAACTCAATAGTTTTTTTTTTTTTGCACTTCCTTTCCAAATTTTAGGGGGAGGGCATCTTTTATTTTGTTGATTTTTTATTTGTTTTTATTTTAGTATTCATTTGATTTTTTTAAAGAAAGAGAGGAGACATTAACTGAGTGGGTAGGGAATTGGGTTGGAGAAGGGAAAATACTATTATGAAAGTAGTGGTGTGAATTAGACTTGGCAGAATGGATATATAATGGAAGAAAATAATGTATCTAATTAAAGTTATCTATTTTTGAGTATTACATACAATATGAGGAGTCCTGAAAATTAATATTTAGAGAAGAAAACTCAATATGAATAGGACATAGGAAGATTAACAAATTCATTTTGAAATATTAAATCTTCAAAAGAGACGAATTAGAGGAAGATACCTAATGATTTCCAAGCAAATGTAACTTCAGATTGTTCCTTTTCCCCCTTAATGTACACCATCAAATTGGAATTTATAAAACTTAAAATTTGCTCCTGTATTTTGTGCCTACATTTGTATGTACCAAAAAGTGCCCCATTCCACCTACTTCTCCCAGCCAACCCCTGTTCATCCTTCAAGATTCACCTTAGTGATGTGGTCCTGTTCATGAAAAAATGAATGATTTTTCCTTTAACTTTCATGGCGGTTTGTTCATAACAACTTTCTTAAGTGTTGTATCTGATTCTCCATACTAAATTACAGTCATTGAAATTTATGAATTCCACTTAATAAGTCCCACATGGTTAGAAAAATATATGTTACAATCAGAACTACATAAAAAGATTTTGATTAATGAATATAAGAATACACAAATATACCATGACTTTGCTGAAATCAATTAAAGATTTACTCTCTCAGCTGTTACAGATCTGAGAACAAAATAAAATTTCTATTTTATATTGTATCTAAAACTAAAGAAAACATACTAAGTACATACATTTGTGGATATCATCAATTTAACTTCTGATGTGTGTACATATGTGATGAACACGTGTGTATGTTTGTGTACATGTGTACTGATGTCTGAGACTTCTTTTAGACTTCATTTCCATCTCCTTCATTGCTGTTCAACTCATCTTTTGCGATAGGTGTTGATCATAATGAAGTAGCATTTACCACCACATCTCTTCACGAAAATATTAGAAGCACAGTGAAATGTATATAGGAACATATTTCTTCTGTACTAGCAGAATAACAATACATTATACCTTTCAGAATTGATATATTTTACAAAATTAAAAAAAATGATAAATTCTAAAATATGTAAATTGCAAATTCTATTCTTTGACCATTTACTTGACTTGAATTTTCCATTTCTTCTTCATGTGTTTTATGTGCGTATGCATGTTTACATTTTGGTGATGCACATGTATATGGGTACAAATACACACATGTGTACATGCTTGTGGAAGACCTAGGTTTTGGGATGAATATTCCTAGATTGTGGTTTCTGCTTAATCTTTTGAGTCAGAGTCTGGTAATTAAACAAAAGATCATGAATTCAAGCACTCTTCTTAGACACCTTTCTCCTCAGATCCCAAGTTTCTATCATCAGGAGCAAGACATAATTCTTAAATTGTTAACGTGGTTTTGAGGGATTTCAATCTCCCATCTTCTTGCTTGAGAAACAAGCACATTAACTGTAGGGATATCTCCATAGCAACTTAATACATAGATGTATTGTTGTATTGATAATATGAAAATAACACTAAATTTAACATAGTTTCTCTAAATGTGCATATTATTGTTTTCCATTCACTATCATAATTTTTATATTAAAAACGATTGTGTTACAGTCGATTTCATTATGTGAAGCACTGGTAAGTTATTACAAAGGTAAGCATGACCTGGGTAAAGATTATGAAACTTAATGCTAAGTCAAAAGTACCATTTAATTAGAACTTTCAGTGCTTAGAGTCCCCTTTTCTGGAAACTGGGAATGGTGTACTGTGCAGTTTACTAGAATAGTACCAGTGATCAGCATGCACATTCTGTTAAGGAATTTCTGCGTTAGGTTAATTGAAGTTGAAAGACACTAAATGTGGGTAAAACCATTCCACATGCTGGTTTTGAAACCATTAAAAAGGAAAAAGTAGCTAATAGAAAACATCCATATATTTCTTCTTCCTGACTATTGATTCAGTATGACCAGCTGCCTCCATGACTCTCTGGTAAAGATGTACTTAACCATCACACTATAAGCCAAAATAAACCTTTCTTTCTTTCAATTTCTTTCTTATGTATTTTTTCACAGAAATGAGTAATATAAGTAGTATAGTAGAAACAGTTTAGAAAACTATCTAGAGATCAGGAGGAAGGACATTCAGATAGGAGATATTCAACCTACTGGTGCTAAATCTTAACAGTGTCAGAGTATGTTATGTTATCCAACTTTAATTTCAAATTCTCATCATGGTAAATACCCTTCTATTGTTGGGTAGCATATATGCAGGCATATTTCCTTAGAATTTTAATTATTACACCCAGTCAATTGCTCCTTTTTGAATACTGGGTAGTGAGTAATACTAATATTATAAAAATATCAAGATTTCACATGACTCTTAGTACATTTCAGACTTCCTTCATCAGCTAAAATTTCTCAATTATTTTTATATCTCATAAAATGTAAGGCCATACAGCCTGAGTCTACTCTTTCGAGTGACTTGTTTTGCTTTCACAGATTCTAGTACCTTCAAAAAAAAAGTCAGACCTTCAATGCCCATAATAATTCACCTTCCTCTTCTTGAAAGAGTAGCTTTCACAGGGCACCACCTGAGTTCACTGTGTGCAAAGTCAGAGAAACGGAAAATAACACTCATGTTCTTATTCTCAGTTCTCACAATCAACATTTAAAGCAGCAAGCAATGTGACATTAGAAAGTTCACCCAATAAACCAGCAACCATACCTCATATCTATGCAATGAGACTCAAATAATGTCTCTGATCAAAATCTACAGAAATGCTACCTGATTCACCATCCCTGTCTCTGCTGTTTATCCTTTTAGCCCGCTATATACACGTGCATACATACAAACAAAGAAGCTCAGTGAGGATATATTCTCATGCAAATAGACCAATTTTAAATACATGGATGATTGTAAAAGTGATTTCAACTGGCAGCACAATTAAAGACCCTCTAATTTCCTGCCTTTATCCATTGGACTGACATTATCCAATGTCATTAATTGTAGTAAAATGCCTTACCCTGGGCAATTTATAAAGAATAAGGATTTATTGCTCACACCGTAGTGACTTGGAACTCAGAACCAAAGCATCAGCAACTTTAGTGTATTTGGAAGTTTCTCTGCATCACATGCATGCCATATTTTTTGGTCGTCCCTTATGACAGGGGTTGAGATGGTTCCTCACAACTATTTTGTTTAGGCAATAATTTTCACTTCCTAGGTACTCAACCTTACCACCTTTCATTTGGAATTATTTTTTAGGTGGGAAAGTTATTATGTATTTTATGACTGCTTGAAATTGAGCTATGCTATACATACTAACTTTAATTCATGGTAATATTTCTATCAATCTTCAAAGTGTTTGGATTATTGAAATGTTTCATTATATCAAACTCAAACGTTGATGAATTTACAACATGAATTTTGAGGAGACAGAAACATTCAAATAATACATTCTACCATCACATATATTTTTACAATAGTCTCCCCACAAATAATGAACTAACAAGGTTTGGAATGTAACTAAATTTTATTATTTTCCTCATGTTTTGCAATCATCAATAATAAAAAACTTATAATTTATATAGATTGCCTTTTCATGTATGATATATTTTAAAAATATTATAAGTAAGCAAAAGAAACTTACGTTTTTATTGATTTTCTTTTTTCTTTATATTTTTCCTTTCATTTAAAATCAGTATTTTTTCTCATATCATATATCCTGATTATCATTTCTCCTCCCTTACATCTCAGTATTCTGTCTTATCCTCCTATTCATGTCCTTCCCCTTTCTCTCATTAGAAAAAAAAATGGGTTTCTAAGAGAAAATAAAATGAAGTGAAAAAATAGTATATCAGAATAGCGCAAAACTAAAGAAAAGATCCCAAAAAGGGCATGGGAAACAAATACAGACAGACAGGAAATCCATATTTTTAAACACTCAGTTATCCTATTAGAATACTAAGCTGGAAGCCATAATAAAAATTCAAAGCACATTCTTTCTTTCTCTTTTTCCTTCTGTTTCCCTGTACACTGAGAGGAAAGATTCTTTGGAGATATTCAATATAGAGCTGAATGTTCCCAGGTCTTTCTCTGCATAATGTCTGGCTGTGGGCCTCTGGGTTTGCTTATATTTATACAGGAGGAAGCTTCTCTGATGATATTTGAGCAAGATCAAAATTATGACATTATCCAAATGTCATAAGAAGTCATTTTATTGTTGTTATTATTGCTATTATTATTTTAAACACTAATATAATATTTGGTTTTACCCTCATTCTTAGGGTTTTATTCACCTAAGTGGTGTCTGGCATGTTTCATCTTGTGAACTGGGCCTTAGGTTAAATCAGATATTTGTTGGTTATAAGCACAAGCTTTGTGCCACCATTGCTGTAGTATATCTTACAGGCAGGACAGAATTATAGATCTGGTTTGGTGTTGACAATTCTTGGTAGCATGCATAGTACCTTCCTGTACCAAAGATGTAGCACATATGGGTGAAGACTCTATGAAGGCACTAACTTTATTTCTCTATGTTAAATGAGTTGTGTAGGTGTTGTCTTCAGTAACAGAACCTTGCCATCAATTTATGAAGAGTTTTGACAAAAGCCTGGTTAGTTTGTATGTTCCCATAGGACCCCTTTGACTAAGAACCCAATTAGATGTTACCCATAACCAGTACTGGAGGCTTCATCCGGTAACAAGAGATGTCTAGATGAGGCTCTGCCCCCCCCTTCCACCACTATTTCCTATTTGGAGATTTGCTGCGGGAACTCCTTCAGCCAATAAATTTATGATCTATAAATGGAGCCATAAAGCTTGCTCATGCATTCTCTCTCTCGGGTGCTGGATTTGGTTTGTTAGCCATTTATGAAGAGGACTGTGACATGTTGGTCTACCCCTAAATAAATATTATACTCAATTCTGAGCTAGTGTGAGATTACTCATAGTGTCCATCTTTATCTGTGCCTATGTGCTCCCCCAACTCGATGCMTACCAGGTGAACGGGCCTAAAAGTCCCAAAAGATCTGCCACCCCCATCTTCCAGGCTTTATTTCACCTACTAAGCAGATTTTTCCCCCAAAGCCCGCCACAACAGAGCTACTGTGCAGCTGCTTTGCAATTTCTGGGGCTCTCACATACCCCCCACCCACCCAAAGCCATTTTCCCTGTGGTGCTGTGACTTGCACAGCTTCTGATTTATGTTCCCTCCTCACAAGCTTTGGACTCCTTGCTCCATGTACACTGCTCTTAATTTGTCAAACAAAGCATATTTGTCAGTATTTAACTAGGCACCAACATGTGGAGCCAAAGTAGCACTGGGCTGTTCATGCCACCAACAGTCGCTAGTAGTGTCTCTCTGCCATGTGGCTGCAACCGTGACACCTGTTGTCCAATACAGATTATTACACATACAACAATTTACTGAAATCTCGTAACTAAGGTAACTATTTGATTAATAAATCAATAAATTTAAAAGTTATATAATCTCAAACAATATTGCCATTTAGGAAGTTAATAACATTTTTGCTTGTACTATGCATGGTATTCTGCAAGGCTTATATGTTTTTTCTTTGGTAGATCCATTTATTGGATCTTGTGACTTAGCTTTGTTTTTCATATTATATCCTTACGAAAATGGTTTGATAATAGATCCAAGAATCAGGCACTATTAGAAATGATATAGTCTTTACAAAGCTGGGGCTATAGATGATTGTAGGTCACTAGAGGTATTGGGAAATTCCTAGGATCCTTTGGAGGAGCAACATAGGCTCTAAAACCCCCAAGATCCCTTTATAAACCTTATTCTATGAGTTTTTACTGGACCACAATCATTTTTGCACAAGTATAATTGAGTGAAAAAGCCATGAAGATACTCAAAATTCTCGGTAATTTTGTTTCTAGTATCTGTGCAAAGATTAACAGAATAACTATATCCTAATCTGTATTTTGCAATCAGGAGATAATATTTTTACATAGTTATAATGTGTGCTTTATAGTACGCTGATTTTGTGTAATTTTGTGTTCAAATATTGTCTCTCTACTTAAATTTTTGCCACAGGGCAAAAGGATCTGTATGTCATTTCTATTTTACCAATACCCAGTTTTCTTATGCTTTTATGTACTATATGCACTTTACTTCTCAAGAAGTAACTTTCTTTGCAAAAGTTCCTATATTATATCCAAAAGTGTAGTTATGGATATTTTAAAGACTTTTTAAAAAGTTTACTTAACATTCAAAGTATTAGGTTTCTTTATCTCTAACATAATTTATTTTTGCTGATTTTTATCCTCCTCTCCCCTTTTTCAATCCACTCTCATGTCTGTCCATGTGCATTCTCAGTTTCCTCTGCTCAACGTTCTTGCTGCTTTTGTTCCTATTGCTTCACCCATATTCCCTGCAGCCTCGACACCCTGACACCTCTTTACGCTCTCCTGTTCCTGGTATGGTTTTATATGAATGAATTATTCATATCCCTCTCTCTCTCTTATATCTTACATATAATCTAAGCAAAATATATGTCTAGCAAGACTTTGTAAAAAGTGTGATTCTCCTTACTTAATTAGAAAAGAAATAGAAGGTGATTTGTGTTCGAGTTTAGGGGAAAGGGGCCTTAAAAAGCAAGAGCTGTAAGTGCTTGTAACCTATAAGGAAACTCTGAAGGAGGCAGGGTTGAATAATTGATTGCTCTTGGTAGTTACATTTGTATATGATTCATAGATGGGTTGTCTTTTATCAATGTATATATGTGTCCTGCACTTCATGTCAGGATCAAATGTAGTTCAATGCTAGTGCATTGCCCAGTAAGTTTTTTAAAGTATATTTAGCATTGAGAGCATGGTGTGCAGGCAGTTTGTACTCACTAAATATTTCCTGTTCCTGTTTGCTTTCCCAGTCTAGGTTGCAGTTAATTTTGAAACATGTGAGCAGAAAAGACAGGGACCAGAATAATATGAGTCACTTTTTGAGTGAGGCTTTTAAGAGTTAGTGTCTTCTTGTCTACCCCTTTCACTTCCATGGTGTCCTTGGAGACCACATGTTCCAGATGGTGTCACCAGCACATGGAATTAGGCTTCCCAAATGCCATCAATCTTTATGTTTATGGGAAATGAACCTGTGTTGCATTAAGCAGCTGATATTTTTCTTTAGAAAGGCAGAGCTAATTAGCTTAATACCAAATGTCAACACCATAAATAGTAAACAAATTCATAAAATTTGTTAATAAATAGCAAAGGCAATGCCCCATGCCTACTCTTCTCCTGCTTGCCCCAATGGGAAAAATTAGACAAAATTAGTGTAATTTATTAGAAAACATTTTTCTAAAAATAAATATTTCATATTACCATTATATAGTAGATAGACATGTCAAATTCTTATAACTAATTAGAAAATAAAAAAGAAAAGAATGAAAAGAAGAAATTATTATCACTAAGAAAATAATCCAACTTGGGTCCAGCAGAATGGCTCCTGCAAAGAACAGTTGTGGGAAGAAGAAAGGCTGTTCTGCCATCAACAGCCGTGACCTGAGACTACATCACCAATATTCACAGCACATCCATGCTGTGGGTTTTCAAAAGCATGATCCTAGGACGCTGAGAAAAATTCAGAAATTTGTAATGAAGGAGATGGGGACTCCAGAAGTGTGCATTGATCATGCTCAATAAAGCTGTTTGGGCCAAAGAAATAAGGATGTTCCATACCATATCTGTGCAAGTTTATCCAGAAAATGTAATGAATATGAGAACTCATCAAACAAGCTCTACACCTTGGTAACTTACATACCTAGTACCATATTAAAAATCTACAGACAGTCAATGTGGATGAGAGCTAACCTGCTAAATGTCAAATGAAGTTGGAGAACTCTCTTTAAAAAAAAAGTGTCCATATTGGATGTGCCTGAAGTTTTCACAGGAAAATGTTATTACCAATAGCCTAGTAACACCAAATATGTGGGATATCTGTAGACAGAGGAATATGCAAATATACTATATGTACATGCCATTGGCAAGGATTAAATTTGCAATAATCAGTTTCAACAAATATGAAGCACTGTGTATGTGTCTCTACTTTGCACTTAATTTTTGTTGTTGATATCATTGAAGTACTCTGCTAAATGTGCCCATTTATCCTTTCTAAAATAGATTTGAAAACTCAAAGGAAATATAGAAAGAAATAATTGACTGATGTATATCTATTTTAGTTTGTAATACTTCTACCTAATTTCATAAAGTAATAGATATATTTTCATGTTCTTATGATTCAGTAGGTAAACCATTGTATCATAATTAAACTTTATATTTGTAGCTTGTTATAACTCATAAAATTAAAATTTACAGTCTTTATAGGATTCAAGGTGGAAGGGAACATTTTTATATAATTTTTATGCTCTTCACAGATATATGACATTCAGGAAAACAGGAATTGTTAAATTGAATATGAAACTATTCTTATAAATATCTATGGATTGGTCTTGTTTAAAAATGGTGCACTGGCTAATTTCTAAGGCAACTCAACACATGGCAGGATTATTTGGGAATAATAAATATTAATTGAGAAACTGTCTCTACAAGATTGGCCTGTGAACATTTTCTTGATTAGTGATTAATGTGGGAGGGACCAGACCTACTATGGTTGCAGCAACTCCTAGATGGGTGGTACAGAGAGTGCATAAGAAAAAAGTTTGGGCAACCATGAGGAGCAAGTCAGTGAGCAGCACCTCTTCTTTGCCTTTCCTTCAGTCCCTGACTTCAGTTTTCTGTACTGAGTTCTTTTGATGATAGACTGTGATCATACATGTTAGATGAAATAAACAAACACTTTTCTCCCCAAGTAGCTTTCCCTCTGGTGCTTTACCAAAGATAAGGAAATACTAAATAAGAGAAGTAGATATATATTCTGCTGACATATTTTTATGTATACTTATACATATACACACATATGTGCACATAAACATGGCCACACTTTTCTACAATGGAAAATCCTTACTTTATTAAGAATAAATTTTCATTGTGACAAACTATTGTATTATTCAGCTACTAAAATAGCAGATATCATTTGAAAATAGAAGCAGTATTTTCTATAGAGTGATTCTTGGAATAAGCACAATTTGTAATTCAAAAGTTTAGGGGAAACATTTTAAGTGAATTTTTACTATTTTTATTATGTACATTTAAATGTAACTACATCGTTTTTCCTTTCATTTACCTCCTCCCAACTCCTCCCAACATACCCCTTTCTTTCTTATTTTCCCTTTCATTTGTCTTCTTTTTCTTTAAAGATGGACACTTGAATAGTTGGAGTATGCAAATTTTTCAGAAGTATATAGTTGGAGAATGTATTGTCCTCTTCAAGATTTGTGACTCCTAAAAAATCAAAAATAAGTCACATTATGCTCAAATGATTTAGTCTCAAGTCATATGAAAAGCACTTCATCTCTTCATCATTCCTGGTGCTCTTCTCTGACCCTTCACAACTCCATTACATCTGTCTGATGATACAGCATTATTTCATAGCTTGATTGAGCGGCTTATTGATTTCAGCCACTACTGTCTACTATATATAAATAAAACAGAAAGTAAAAGCCCTTATATTTGGTAATGAAAAAGATGACTCTCTTGTGGTATCTGTAACATTTATTTGATGTTGTATCTGATAATCAGTCAGAAGATGGTCAAACTCAGGGAAACTATGCATCTATGAAAGAATTGACATAGTCAGTAAACTAGAAAGGTGGAGCTCTAGAACTAGGTAACTCTTAATAGGAAAAGGAAAGAGTGTTTGATGAGATGGTAACTTTTGTTCACATCAAAGTAAATATTCAAGAGAAAATATTTACAAGACATTAATAGTTTAAGATGAATATTCAATTATATATACATGTTATTTTAAATATATGTGTACATGTAATATGTATGTAATATATATTTGTATGTTGATATACTTTTTAAAAACATAGAAAAATGCTTATCTGGGTTGTCTAGAATGTGACATAAAAGCAAACAAATTGCAAAAGGATTAGGCAAAGGAGGAGAAAAGAGTTTATTGGAAGGCCATGTTATCAGTCACAGCTTCAAATGTCACTTGTGCTTGTAGTAATCCTTTGGTTTAATAATATAAACTTTTTTCTTTATAGTAACCAATGTAAGAAAAAGCAAGATCATTTTACTCTTGACTTTGACCATTGTTAAATGTGCATGGTCTGGTATAATTGATTCCTATGCCTTTGGGTTGTATTTACAAGAGTATGGAATTGATTTTCTGATTTTCTGATTGATACATATCAGAATATTATGGGAAATTTAAGTTGACATCCATCAGAGATGTCTGTGAATCAAGGTGTCCAAAGCTAACCTGACCCTATTTTGCTGCCATGGTGAATGGAACAATAGTTAGGATAAATTAATTTTACAAGTGAAATTGTATGAGATCAAATTTATTTCTTTAAATTAGAGATTTACTAGATTAACCAAATAACATTTTTGAATGTAGAACAGTACTACTGAGTCTTTACTATCTATAGATGTTATTCATCTTAGGTTGTGTGATGTATATATCATAAAGAGACATCTAAAAATACTTAATACTGGTTTTAAATTATTTGTAATGGTAGTGGCCATTAATAGGAATTGCTAAAACACCAACAGTTTTTATTGTTACTTTTTTATACATTGCAAACATATCAAAATTGCTGTTATTCACCAAAAATGAATTCAGGGAATCCTATGATTATTTAGGTAGAGTTTTCTAAGAAAATGTACAAGATTTGGAAAATGTAAATAATCTTTTTCATCATGTTTTTATTTAATTTACATACCAACCACAGTTTCCATTCCTTCCTCTCCTCCTGTTACCTTTCCCACCTCCCCAAATCCACTCATTATTCTCCACTTAGATGATAAGGCTTTCCCTAGGAATCAAGAAACTATAGTACATCAAGTTGTGAGATGATCTAGCTCCTCTCCTCTGAATCAAGGCTGAACAAGACATCTCACCATAGGGAGTAGGTTCCAAAGACCCAGTGCATGCATCAGGAAAAGATCCTGATCGCACTGCTAGGGGACTCACAAAAGACCAAACTGAACAATTGTCACCCAGATAAAGAGGGCCTAGGCTGGTTCCATGCTGTCTATCTGGCATCTGTGATTTCCCACAAGCTCAGGTCAGCTGTCTCTGTAGGTTTTCCCATCATGATCTTGACCGTCTCCCTTGCCCATACAACTCCTCCACCCTGTTTTCAACTGGACTCCTGGAGCATGGCCCAGTGCTTGACTGTGGATCTCTGCATTTACTTTCATTAGGTACTGGATAAAGGCTTTATGATGACAACTAGGTAAGTCACCAATCTAGTTACAGGAAGGCTAGTTTAGGCACCCTCTGCATTATTGCTAGGAGTCTTGACTGGTGTCATCCTTGTGTGGTTCCAGAAGCCATCTTGGCAGCAGGTTTATTCCTAACCCCATAATGGTCCCTCTATCAAGGAAGGAAAAGGGAACATTTCTGCATTGCTGGTGGGAATGCAAGCTGGTATAGCCCCTNTTTGTCATAGTCAGAACCTGGAAACAACCTAAATGCCCCTCAACTGAAGAATGGATAAGGAAAATGTGGTAAATTTACACAATGGATTACTACACAGCAGAAAAATAATGACATCTCGAATTTTGCAGGAAATGGATGGAGCTAGAAAACATTATTTTGAATGATGTAACCCACACACAGAAAGACAATTATAGGAAACAAAACCAGCCTACAAATCACAACCCCAAAGAACTTAGACAACAATGAAGACACTAAGAAATAGATCTAATCTACATGGGAAGTAGAAAAAGGTAAGATCTCCTGAGTAATTTGGAAGAATGGGGACATTGGGGGGGGAGTTGAAGGGGGAAGGGGAGAAGCAGGGAGGGGAACAGAGAAAAATGTAGAGCTCAATAGAAATCAATGAAAACGATATCACCTTCAACACTTCAACAATCTACTGTTCTATATTGCTCACAACTTGACCATGCAGATATCTTATGTTCCGATTCCCCATTCCCTCCCTTCTACTCCTTCCCACTACTCCACCCTTTGCCCCAGTTTACCCAAGATATCCCTCAAGCTGAACACTAAAAGAAATCCCACACTTGCTCAGAATTGAGTATAATAAAGCCAATAAATAAATCCTCATCTGAGTGTCTAGTGTCAGGAGTGCATGAACAGGGAACAGGAGCTGAATCCAACAGCTAGAAGAGAGAGGAAAGCATACTTTACATTGGAATTATTAGAGGCCACACCAAAGTGGGCAGGTAACTTAAAGACTACTGTCTGAAGGAGTTCCCACAGCACCTCTTTCTTTTTTCTAAATAAGAGATTTGTAAGCTTAATACAAAACTATATACAATAAGAGCAAATATCAAGTATAAAAATTAGAATTACAATCAGAATAAACAATATCAAGCAAGAAACATGTGATAAATGTTTCAATAACTATCCTATCCTAAGGAGTTTAAGTCTTGTATTATAATAAATTGGCCAATTCATGAGAGAAAGTAACTACACCTATCTAGTCTTCAACCCCATCAAAGATCTGGGAAGGAAAATAATATTACTTGAGTAAGCAGGAAGTTCAATCAAGCAACTTTCAAAATGTGCAACAAATGACAGAGACAACTTGATACTAGAAAATTTTCAAAACCATGTTACTCTGTCTTGGCAAGATTTGACAGTCTTTTCTCTTATATCTAGCTTGGTCTGTCTGGACATCATGCATATTGTCAGTGGTCAATGCATTGGCAGTTCCTTGCCCAAAGGACAGCTTTGCCAAGAAGAAAACAAGCTCCAAGTGGAGTGTCTTCCATGCTCAACATTCTCTCAGGAATAGATCCATGCTTCCAGGAGTAATCGTGTCTCACTTCAGAGGAACCCTAAGTTATTTAAATGTCATGTTCTACAGCTTTTTGAAGTAGTTGAAGATTACCTATCTATGCAAAATACAATCGTTTTGTATAAAGAAACTAATTAGCCTAACTATAAGTATGACAAATATGGACGACTATTGATCTATAATCCTTAATACCTATATAATTTAAAGAGTGATTTTGTATTAGAATATTAAACAATCTTTAGACAATTATGCAGCAAATGAGGACAATGACCTCAAAATGTAAACAATGTATAAGTATTGATCAGAAGTAGAAATGTATATTGCAATATAATACATATATTCTAAAATTGTATCAATATACAAAATGTCTTAAACAGAGGTACAAGCATGCATGCATACAATATAACAAAATAACTTTGCCTAGCTTTACAAATATTGTAGACAAAAATAGGAACATATTCAATATAATTTAAGTTTGTATCAATATACAAGAATCTATACCAATGTAAATTGTCTACAAATAATAACGCACAAATATTTACCCTATTACTCACTATTATTATTAGTGTCAGCCCACACTAATCTATTATCCCTGCTAATTTTCCCATTTTTAAAAGAGATCCCTGAGCCTACATAATTTCCACCCCAACCCACAATCCTATACCAAATTATCAACCCCTAAATGATGTCCCTAGCCCTGAGGAAAAACTTTGTTGGGAGATAGAATATCATCTTCTAGAATTACTTCCAGCTATCATGGGGGCTATGTTCTTTCTATGGAATCCTGTGAAAGTAAAATAATTGTAAGTTTCTAGATTATGATCTGATATAATTTCAAATAGTCTCTTAGTATTCAGTAGTGTTTTCTGAGATTCCTATTTGGAGTTCTGGCCAGAATGTTGTAGAAAAGTGCATCATTTCAACTAAGTTGGAACCATCTTGAGCAGCTGGTACCCAAAACAGGTCTTATAGTAGTGCTATCAGCATCATGATGTCATATCAGCCAGGTGGAGTCATTGTTGTAGGGCCTCATCTTCTTCCTGGAAATTTCAAAGATTTCTGCAGGAAAAATTCACTGTTCATTGTGGAAAACGTAAACATTATTTATAAAAACATATAGTCAATGAAAGGTATGATAGAGACAAAAATAGGTATAAAAAAGTATTTTTTCTACATTCTTTCTTCTTTTTGTCCCATGCCAGGCAGCTTCTTACATGAGACAAAAACTCTGAATCTTTCATTTTAACAACATGCTTGGATTTAGAGAAAGACATAGCCATTGTCCTACTCCAAAGCCAGATTTGATTTTAAGTGAGTCATGACTATTATTCTAGTTTATGTTTAGAGACTATCACCCTCAAATGACCTGTCCTCATAATCATAATTCTCTTTTCTTGGTGAACCTATCTGGATAATTATGTTTTCCTCTTTAGGCATTTGGATGTCCAGGGTCTCTTGACTTTCTGAAGATGAATATTTTCCTGCAAAGACAAAAACAGAACCCTTCCCCAACTCTTAAACCCTTATGAAGTTTTCTTACCACCTGATTGGTTGTCACCTCTGTGGATGAGCCTTTATTTCTCTTTCTCAAGAGATTTAATTTTCAACCCGAATCTTTATTAATTTTGTTGCTACCCATAACTTTTCATCTCATGTTGACACAAGAGCAAAACCCCTTCTACAATGTAGCACATTTCCTGGTTTCCACTGTGAGGTCAACACATCCTTAAAATACACCGGTTGATTTAAATCAGAAGATTTTTCTATTATCTAATGTCTCCCTGCTGCTGTTCCTTTCTCATTAGCATTAAGAAAATTCAGGGTTGATAAAGTACTATATGATCTATTTATGTGGGTATTTTTCTTTTCCAGGAAGATTCATGAGTCCCTCTAAGGGTCCTCCTTGTTACCTAGCTTCTCTGAGTCTGAAAATTATACCCTGGTTATTCATTGCTTTACATTAAATACCCACTTATGATTGAGTACATATAATGTTTGTCGTTCCAGGACTTAGTTAGCACCCTAAGGCTGATTTTTTTCTATTTCCATCTATTTTCCTGCAAATTTTGTGTAAGGTCTTTCTCAAGAAAAAAAAATTCCTGAATTATTTTGGGATAGCATAACTGTCATTAATTAATCCCTGCAATTTCTTTGAATGAAATACATTCTATACAATCAAGTGAGATAAAAACAGTGGTGAGGCTTATATCTAATTTTATAAAAAAAATTCACAATGTTGATGTTTCCAATAGACTTCATCCTCTTTTTTAAGTATTATCCTTTTTCACATTAAAATTCTAGTTACCCTTTAGGCACTAATTTACCTTTTATTCATTAAAAAACGTATTAACACTACTTTATTCCAAATTTATTTTCCTTTTTTATTACCTATTCAATATAATTTAGATTTTTGTTATTCTGTATTTTTTGAGTTCCTAAATATTTTACCTATTGGTGTAGCACAAATTCTATTTGGTTATAATAATAAAAACTCATAGATAGGCCTTAATGCTGAAGATCAGAGAAGCAGAATAGCCAGCCACTAGAGAGTTCTTTTTACTCAACCAATGCTCAAATCAAAGGGGCGATACTGTCCTCAGATTGGATCAGGATCCTGACTGAATCTCTCCATCAAGCCTCACACTGCACTGAGCTTTGGTCTCCTCTCACCTTAAATTCCTCTCTCTACCCAGCCATATCATTCCTGTCTCCACTGCCCTAGTGATGGGATTTAAGGCATGGGACCCCACCTGCTGAGATTCTTTGTGTGAGCTGTTTCTCTTTTACACAGATTCAATCTTGTGCAGTCCTGGGATTAAAGATCTGTGCAACCACTCCCTGACTTAGCCTGCTCTCTGATCTTCAGGCAAACTTTACTTGTTAAAACATAAACAAAATATCACTACATACTGGTATAGGAAAAATGATGGCACCTTATATATGTTAAACAGAATTATAGGTTCAGTTGTAGAGTTTGCCAAATAAATATTTACTATAAACACAAAGGGTTTTTTGTTTTTACATTACATTTAAAATCCACATTGCACTATACTGTAATTGACTTATAGTATAATTATACTGTGACTGAAAATATGTTACAAATATTTACTTAAAGACTTTATTAACAACTAATTCATGTTAGCATATATGTATTGTATAATTGTTGTTCAAGTCATGTTTAGGTACATGTCAATGAAAGCTCATAGGTGTGGCTTCTGAAATGTCCAGGAGAAACAATCTCCTCTCAAACTTACTGATCCTCAGGTTTATACAATCTTTCGGCTTCACTTCCCGAATGATCCCTGAGTCTTGGGTGGAGGAGTTGTGTTGTAGATGTAATAGTAAGGACTGGGTCCTATAAAATAGGTTGTGGTTTTCTGCATTTTTTTTCAGAGTAGTTTCCTTGATGAGGTGTGAGAGCTACTTCTCTGTGAGTGTCACAATTGTTTTTTACAAACAAATAACAATTTTTTTGTTAAAATTCCCCAAGGCCTTTCCGAAACTTGGGTGAATCATATTGTTTTAGTGAGCAGATCAAGTTGTGTTGGAGCCAGAAGCAGCTGATTGATCCAGGAGGTTATGGCCGTAAGCATAATACATTCACAAATCAATAATCTTTTCCATTGTTTCTTAACTAAATGATTCTGTTCTAAGCATTTTGTTTATTACCATATACACAATTCAGAAGTTTAGTTTTTACATAGTCAGGCCTTACTGAAGTGAGTAAATGCAATGATATATTATTTTATTGAACACAATTATAGACCCATTATTTAATTAGTAATAAATCCTATGAAAGCTTCACGTTATGTTGAGTTTCCTTTACTTACAAAATATGCTACCTTTAAATTTAAAAGAGTCTGTGATAAGGCTAGTAATTTGTCCTTTTTATTTGAAAATAGATTCTGCTCTCATGCATCATAACCTTACTTTTCCTCCCTCTGCCTCTCCCAGTTCCCCCTCCACTTCACTTCTCTGCCACATCCACTCTCCCTCCAATTTAATCTCTTTGCTAAATAGAAATTTTCTTGGTGGCAAGTTTTACTTTGAATTTCATTTTAAAATTACTTTTTAAAATGCTGAAAACCATGGAAAAATTAAAAAAAAACAAAATCATGAAAAAAGCTTTCTTTTCAGCTATATGATCTGAAGAGGATTGATTCATGGAAGGAGAAACTGCATTTTAAAGAAAATTTTCAGTGTATGCAGTTTTGGAAGAAAATCAGCAAGAATGTTAAAACAGTGATGAGCTCACAAGGTTTTTTTAAAAATTAAATGTCCAATTTAGTAAAATGTGGGCTTTCCAAACCTTTCTGGATCGATGGTAGAGGTGGAATATAAATTTTCATGTGAGTGCTGCTTCTGCATTAACAGAGCTGCCCCTTTCTTGTCTTTCAGTTACTTAGGATTGAATTGTTGACTGAGTGTCTGTGATCATCCAGGTGGCTGCATGCCAGATTAGCAATACTGTGAACCAGGGTCTATCTGCTCCAGGTAGTGTTGCTGGCAGGAGCCTCTTATAGCACTTAATTTAATTAGATGAGACTTTCATTGTTGAAACTGCTGAACACAGTGTTTTTTCACTGAGCCAAGGAAGAATCTAATTTATTAGACCTTTGAAAGTGAACTACAGAATTGTTATTGTGGTGTCTCACAGTAACTGCAATGTTTTGAATATAAATCCTGCATCCCAAGAAGACAGTGTTTCAGGGACTTCACTTATGTTTATTGCTGATGCGCTATCATCTTTCTAAGGAGATTTGCACCCTATTATTATTTCAGTTATTGCTGGATTGCAAGATAAAGTAGTTTCCCATTTCTATTCCAGGAATTATCTGCTGTCCTGTTGGGAGTTGTGTTCCAGGATTAAGTATAGTACATTTTTTTCACCTTTGTTTTATTGTGTGATATTGCACCTTTCATTTCATTTAAATAGACTCATAGGCAGAAAAAGGACACACATTTCTCTAGAAGCAGGAGCAGTTAAAAAGCTTATAAAACAAATTCCAACAGGAGATATTTAGGAAAACTACAATTAATTTTCATTGGACAACTGTTGATGTTGGTGCAAAACATCAAACTTACAAAGCAAATATTTCTAAAAGTGTTATTCTTGCAAAAGAGACAATAATTAACAGGGAAAAAAGGAACTTGATAAAATAATAGTAGCAAGAAAATAAAGCTATTGGACGTTCTGCAACTTGAGCATCAGAAAAACATCTTAAGGAAAACACAAAAGAAAGAAAATTAAAACACCATACCTTTTGTAAAAACTATTTATGTTTTTTGTTTTTTCTTCAAAAATATTGAAAATATTTGTTCCTGAGCATCAGAAATATTGTTTACA
Organism: Bramus lutescens; assembly: GCA_001685075.1. Classification (NCBI taxonomy): domain Eukaryota; kingdom Metazoa; phylum Chordata; class Mammalia; order Rodentia; family Cricetidae; genus Bramus; species Bramus lutescens. The sequence goes on from LOEQ01012614.1 coordinate 31,721, forward strand.
TGGGTCTTAATGGAAAGAGCAGTTGTAAGCATGAGGACCAGATTTCAATTCCCCAGGACCCATACGAAGTCTGATATGAATGTATACACCTCTTAGCACTGTAAGGGATAGAGACATGGAAAAATATGGAACTTATTTGTTTTCAGCATGAGAGATTTTTTTTCAAGGGAACCACCTGAGAGTGATTGAGCAGGATGGCCAGCATTGTTTTCTAGTTTGTGCTTATGCAAGTGTGTACTCAAACAAAAATGCATTTATGTGAACTTACAGAATTCATTTTAGGACATCCCTACATGAAGAAGCAAAATATTTCCTAAATTAATTAGTTAATTTTGCGACCTATGTAGGAGTTGGGCAGGTGAGGGCAGAGGGAGGGTATGGAAAGGGACTGGAAGAAGAGGAAGGAGAGAAAACTTCAACAAACTATTTATTTTAGGTGATTTTTTGAGAATTCCAGCAATAGTTTCTTCTAATGTATGCAATATTAGTGGTGGTTTTTAGAGTCTTGAGAATGCTTTTTAGAAATTCTCCTCATGGTGAGCATTAGGTCATTTAAAATTTATTCTAGCCACTCAACAGCCAAGTTATCAGAACCGTGGACTGTGTGAAAATTGATAACATTCATTGATCAATGATGTATGAACTGAATCTACAACTTGTTTATTTGGCTTCACTGCCCTTCCCTGACATTTTGATTCATTGGCTAGGGAATATATTTATGAAGTCACAGACCTGCCAGAGAACAAGCAAAACATTTTGGTACTGTAATCCTTTATAATTTGTACAGTGGCCTCTGACTCAATTTTATCAAGGAAGCAAAATATAAGTAAGTGGTTTTGCATAGAATATGTTCATTAAACTTTTGAGAGGATTTTCTAGAGGTTTGTTCTTTTTGTAATACTGCTGTCATAGATCCATTGAATATTTTAAGTATGGATACAGGTGGTTATCTATTTCCTGTGTTCAGAGAATTTTGCTATTCCTTTGAAATTGTATGCTGCTCAGTTGAAATTTTAAGAACAGATCAGATATGTAAGACTTATAGGTTGTTAAGACAATTTTAACAGAAGAGAGCAAAAAATCTAGTTGGTTGGATTTTCTCGTTTCGGATGGCTATCTGTTCATTAAACTGTCTAAACTCTCTTCTTAACACTTTAATCCTCAGGGCCATCAAGATGGATTCTCTCTCTCTCTCTCTCTCTCTCTCTCTCTCTCTCTCTCTCTCTCTC